>WEKY01004890.1:5456-90538 GCA_013390045.1 Picathartes gymnocephalus
AAAACCAGGAAGTGCACGGGGTTTGCAGAAAACCACTTTCTCTTCAACATGTGAAGGTCTGACCTCCTTGTTTGGACAGCCTTTGACAGCCACCATGGTGTCTTCTGGGAAGAGCTCAAGTCTATCTGGTTTTTAAATAGCAGTTAAATTACAGAGTGCACACTAGACAGTCAAACTTATTTGCTTGGGTATCTTTAGGGTGTGTTTCAGCCCAGTGGCAAGATTGGTCTCGAAAGGTTTTGCAAGATCAGAGGTCTGGAAGGTGCAGTATTACCCCAGTCAGACCAAATCCAGCCTGTTGCTGAAAAATGTTGAACAATCTGAACACTGCCAGGTTCATGTACCTTCAGTGAGAAGACACATATCTATCCCTCCCCTCCTGGACACTGAATCTTTAGATGGGAAACACGCTCTGCTCACTGCAGAAACGTTTGTCTCAAGGCTATTTTTCCAGCTTCCGTAAGGAATTAATGGATAGTCAGGATCAGAATGGGACTGATATCATGGAAAATTTCCTGTTTCAAGAGTTGAGGTGCTATGCTCTTTATTTTTGGTGATATTTTCTCAACTGAACCAGGAAAAATAAAATATTTGATTCCTCTTTCTTCACCAGATGTGCAAGACCCAGAATTTCTGGATATAAAGGTATCATATGAGCTCCAGAGCAGTGAAGCATGCCTGTGTATGAACTCAGAATTCCCAGTAGGCTTCAGGAAGAGTTATTTTTCTTTCAGGGGATGCCATTTGTTTCCCATTATAACCACCTTCTGTTAACATTTTTCTGAGATGAGACCTTGTATCTAATTGTATTCATCCACATCTCAGCCCATGACTGACTTTCCTGGCACCACATGTCTGTTTTGTACTGACTCCAAGATACTCCAGGAACTGCGGGACTATCTATGGTCATTTCCTTCCCGCCTATCCAAAAAAAAAAGAAAAAAAAGACCTATCTGGGAAGAAATAATTGAATTCCATCCTACCTCTAAACCAGCAATAACTTTGTATGGTCACACATAATGACCATGGGCACTTGTAGAGCAAAATGTCTTCAACATTAAGTGGGTCATCTCTCAGTTGCTTGTGCAACCCTGCTTCTTAAAACAAATTGTTACATGTCTCTAAATTTAGCCTTTTTGAGGGAAGACTGAAGATGGGAAAGGATTGTCTGATTTAGTCCTGTCAGCTTTATTCCTTTCTGCTTCTTATTTTCCCATATCAGGTATTAGTGTAGTTTGCAAGTGTCTTTTTAGAGCAACTACTTGAAGCTATTGCCATCACTCCTGCAGCTTCTGTATGCCTTTGTTTGTTGTTCTTTTCTTGCTCACTCACCATTCGCAGAACATGAAACTCAAATATTTAATAAACACTTTCGTTCAAACCATATTTCTGTTCTAAGCTCTCAGTCTTTCCTTCCCTACTGGTCAGTATTGTGTGTAAAACAGCTGCTGCTATAGTAGCTCCCTTCTGGTTTTGAGAGAAAACATTTTCAGTACATTTGCCATAAAGATTTCAGCTCCCACCTCACCCAGTAGCTTTAGTAGGGTTCTGTTTTTTCTCTTCTTCTTCTTAAATACGTTCACACTTGCAGGCACACATAAAATTAATTTCTCAGGTTTTCCCAAAAACACAGTTTGGTTTGTTCAATCCAGACCTCACAGTCACAGGCAACAACAAAAAAGATGCAACCCTTCCGGCAGTCCACAAAATATACTGTGGGCATCACAGTATACACAGGTAATGTGAGTGTGTATAGATGTATATGTGTAAAGATATATATGTGCTAGAACAAATAACTCTAGTAAAGGACAGAAAGGCTCAGTTGTGTTTCATAGAGGGTGAGCAAGAAATTAGAAAGGCACCGTGAATTACCTTGGCAAAGGCAGCTTCTGAGTAATCATAGCAAATATACACATCCTTGAACTCAAACACACAGACACACAAAATCTTTTATTCTCTGTCCTTCCAGAACAAGCTAATCCCTTCTGTAGATACTGTTTTCCTTTGATTTGTCTCTAAGCTTTGATTATGTGATAAAACACTTGCTCCTTTTTGTTTCCTCACTCCCGTGCTCATCTCTGTTTTTAAGTTGCTGTCCAGATATGTTCTTTCCCTTGTAAGAACACACAACGCTTATCTAATCTGTGGCATTCTGAAATACTGAAAAGGCACTGATTTGAAGATAAATATTCACTGTTCCAGCAGGAGCAATACTAGTTCCTGACAAATTCTGTGTCTAGAAATAGGATGAGCATCTGAAATTAATGGCAGTTTCCTTGCTGTGTTATCTTTCTGCATGGAGGCTGAATCAAGGAATTCATGCTTGAAAAGCTTGAAAGTTCCCATTCTGGACAAGATGCCGAAACTTTATCTGACCAAAGAAGTTTATAGGCCACTTCCCTGGGAACAGAAAGGTATGGATGCAAATTGGAAATCTAAATCCAGACAGTTCCATCTGCAAGACTTGTAGAGAGTGCTGAGGGAATAGAGCCAAAACTAATCAAACAATCCTTGCTCATCTTGAAAGAATAGTTTTTCTCCTGGTGAACTTCAAGAACTGCTCCACTTTACTCTGCAATGCATAGACTTCTTTGCTGCCTGGCACAAGCTAGGAAACATCATTTCTTCTTTTTTAAAGTTTTCCATTGTATCAGTAAGAGAGCAGGGAAATTACTCATCTGAGAAGCAAATCTGAAGGCTTGAAGACTGCTCTCTGAACAAATCAGGCCCATTTTCCCTCATGTCTCAGGGCCCTGAAACTCTGCAGTGTTGGGGCTGAGCAGAACCACACCTGAGGTGCTGACCCTCGATATCTGTACTTGTGAGCCAGAGGAGAACTCCATGTGTTTGCCTCCTTCTGCAGCGAAAAGCACTTCCAGAAGTTCGGAGCTCCCCTCCTATCTCAGACTGAAGGATCCTGTATCCATAAAATGCACATAGCCTGACATTCATTTTAACTTATCTGTGCACCTTGATAGCTTGAAAAGGAAATATTTTTCTTCCCAAGGAGTTTCCAGGATAATTCATCAATGTTTGCTTGGTGTTCAGATTTTGCTGTAATATGCACTACATAAATATGTAGACAGCTTAGTTTCATTACATAGGTATCACTGCCCATATGTTATTAAAAATAGATTGAAGGAGAGGCCATATTCTTTGAAATACACTGCAGCTTCATCTTTCAGTTACTGAAGAAAGGTAAATTTACCTTCTATTGATCATTTCCTAATGACTTATTGAAAATACTGAAAAAGGGGATGAGGACTATTAGAAGCATTTACCAAATCTGATCTTGGTTTGAAAAATCAATGGAAACTCTCCATGCTTTAAAAGGTAAGAAAAAAAAAGGTAAAAAGAAGAAAAGAAAGAAAAAAAGATGCTAAAAATAAATTGGTAAAAGAGAAAAGTTCCTGTAATTTTAGGTTTAAAATATGAGCCTGAGTAATCAAGGAAAGTATTTTTACTGCCCTGTCAATATTTTTCCTGGAAGCTCTGGTAAATAGACTTTCTTTAGATCTGTAGTGTGCGTGCCTAATGGTCTTAGGTGTCTCTTACCGCAGAAAACTTTATCCTTAAGAAATACAGTAAACAGGAACTCTGTGGTTACGTAGTTCCTGAAAGAAAAAAAAAAAAAGAAACACGTTCGCTGCCATGACACACAGACAATTTATAATGATTTAAGAAGAAGCTGTTCTCTTCTGTTTTGAATCTTTCATGTCAGCCTTTGTTTCCACTGCATTAAAAACTTCTGTTTTTAAAACCTATCAGTGAACTGGATCATGTTTTCTCAGTCATTTGAATTAACATCCACAACCCCAGGAGCCCCACAGAAGTGCTGGAAAGAAGAAGGGAGCTATTTTTTTTCTGCCTTTCTAAAGCTCTATTTATTTACTTTGCTGGAGAAAAAGATCAGCCATTTTCTATTCTGAATCAGCAGCTTGCAGAAGCTGGGACTCATCCAAGACTGAACTAAGCTATAAAAATTTTCTCAAGATCACTTAGACACATAATTCTCCCAGGTTCTGTGCCACCTCAGTCACTTCTTCTTTTTTTCACCACACTCTTTTCTTCAAAAGCTGCCGCTCAAACAAACGAATTAACACAGTATCTTCTTAGCTCTGCACATCTCCTGTCAGCTGCAGCTCAGCCCTACAACCTGGTCCCCTGAGTGACGGTGACCCTACGTTCGCAATGAAGTCCATTTTTCCAGTCTCCCAGATGGATGCACAGTTCCATTGGCTACCAAAGGGGCAGGCTGGCACTGCAAAGGGTGTGTTAGCAGGGGAATGAACCTCAGAACTCAGTGCTGCTGCTCTGAGGAGCAGCGAAGGCGCTCTGTCATCGTGCCTCATTGCTGTGAGCTTGGGCCGTTCTTCACCAGAGAAGTGATCTGGATAGTCAGGAAGAGTAAATCCTCCTCTTCACTCCTGTTGAAAGCAACTGTAATGGTAGGTAGAACCATAAAAAATGAGACTGCAGCATTGCAGAAAGATGCAGATGCATTACAGTGATAATAATTCCTGGAAACCAAACAAGAGCAAGACAATAATCAAAACAGCAAAATTCCATTTAGATTCTGAAAAGTCTACTTTCCTTAAAGACAAATTCCCGTTGGATTAAACTCGCTGATTTACAATTTTAAAAATCACTCCATTTTTTTGATGATCACTCATTTTGCTATCCCTGCTATTGGCACAAGGCCACTCCTAGGGAATAGGAAGCATGTAAATGCAGTGTAGGCACAGTCCCATGCCCTCCAGGCAGCAGTCTGACAAGGAAGATGAAACTGGGACAAATACCACATTTTCTGTTATGCAGTTGAGGTGGCTGCTGTGTTAATGGGATGGATAGGATTGGTTGGTGGGATCTGTGAGATGTTAAAGCACCCGTGCAGGGCATCAGTGTGTCCTGCTGCTCACCTCACTCCGGTACCAGGGTCGATTCTCCAGGGAGAGGCTACCATGTGTTCAGATAGGCTTCAACTCATGCTCAAGTTGCCTCTGCTCATCGGTAACATCAACACAGGCTGAGGCATTTGTTAAAAGTTGACTTTTATCTAACTGGGAAGTTGAAGACAATCGTTAAATGCTTCATGTGAAAAGCACTGCAAAGGCTGGACTTGTGCTGCTGCAGCCTTGTGCCAGCCACACTACTGGCCATGTAAAGCAAGAAATGGTTGAGAAGATACAGATTGTTCAAACCAGTCCTTCGTCATCACAATGAAAGCAGGGTTTCCTGCAGGTTTCCTGCAGTTTAGTGTGTTTTATGCCAATGGTCTTTGTACTCTTATCTTGACTGAGAGCCTTCTATTTTTTAATTAGTTTTCCACTTTGGCCAAGTACTTGATTGTTGTCACTGCAATTTCTCTCTGCATCTCTTGTTCAGGTAATTTAGGTGTTGTGTACAGCAGCTGAAGATACTGAAGGACATCTATTGCTTTGTAGCCTCTTCTTGGTTTACTTGATTTTTCCCAAGATGTACAGCTCTCATTTTTCTCTATCTATTTCCTTGGACACTACAAAAAAACAATCTTTCCAATCTGTGTAGTCAATGAAAAATATTCTCAGTGGAAAATATTGGTATTTAGTACCACATACAATGTCACAGAAATTTTTTCACTAAAATAATTTGTCAGGTTGCCAAAATTGGAGTTGTCAAGTTTAATGAATTTTAGCTTATGAAAAAGTTGAGGCGAAAAACCTTTTCAATAAAACTTTTCAAAATGCCCTATCATTTTCAAAATATTTTTTTTACTGTACTTTGAAACTATATAATTCAAACACCAGACCAAACACTGGGAAAATGGAGGGAAAAAAAACTTTTAAAAAATTAAAAAGAAACAATGATACAAGAATTGATGAACATTTTTCAGAAGAATTTTCAAAATTTTGAATATCTACCCAAATTTTGTATAAGTGGCAGATGCACAATCTAAAACTTCTCTTCTGAATCCAAAACAAAAGTACCTTCCACCACTTCCAATCCAGTGTTATAGTCAGATCACTGTGCTAAACCCCATGGCTGCTTCCAGTGACCTAAGATAAATGAGAAAAGTTTTCTTGTCTCATTCCTTAGATGATCCAATGAAAAAAGGGTGGACCTTTTGTGGAATTTATTCGTCAGAGAGTGTCTTACAATGTGCACCATATTTTCTGTGCTTCCTAGGGGTCCTGTAGACAATGAATTCAGATCACTTCAAAGAAAAAAGGGTCCACAAATCCAACATCTTCAAGGTGTAGCATATCAGTAATTAATGGGCCTCCTATTTTCAGTGTAATTCTCTCTAAATAATTCATATCTCCGTTTCAGTTCAAATGTAATTAAGTGTCATTCTGGACTGATGAGACCCCAGTCATTTTTACTGTAAATAAAGACATTTTAGAGCAATTATGAATGAAAGATTAAAATGATTTCTTAGAAGTTATTTCTGGCAGAGTTAAAGTTATCACAAAATCACAGAACGGTTAAGGTTGGGAGAGACCACTGGGTTTGATCTAGTCCAACATCCCTGCTCAAGCTGAGTCCCCTAAAACACGTTACTCAGGATTGTGTCCAGGCAGCTGATCCAGTACCTGCCCGTGGTATCCTTCAGGGGAATAATTGACAGATACTGAACCCCACACCACAGAACTGCAGTACAGTGCTTTAGGTGTAGAATAACACCTCTGAGGTCGGGAATGACTCTTGTTAATTGGGGTTAGGATCAGTGGCGAGATCAGCAGCAGCACCATTTCAGAGACACCTCTTTGGGAGTGGTAGGAAGTCAGTTCATATCCCTCCAGAAGCTGCAGCTTGTCCTGAAAATTTCCAAGGAGTTTTCTAAACCGCAAGTAAGATCTCGGGAGCAATGTTACAGCATCTCTCTCCAGCTATCCTTTAAGAACTTCATAGGTGTTGACGTTTATGGAAATGAAGCTGAGGTGGAGCGATGAGTGGCTGGAAATGTTCCTCTGGAGTTCAAAATGTGACAAGAATGCCTGGATGGTGCTCATCTTTCCCCATAAGCCACGCAGGACAGGAGTCCTACAGCCACCCTGCTGCCTGTGGTGACCCTGATCTGCCTTTCTCTTGTTTGCAGTACAGATGGGTCCAGGTGAGCCTTCCCTGCAGGGTTCCTGCACAGCAATCCCACAGGTGCTGAAATGCTTACAACGGCTGTGCTCCCCAAATCTCACTCCTACGTCTCCATGGATCTCTCCCTGAGAACTGGCAAGGCCCCCTGAGCAATAGCCGTGCCGTTCCAGCACGTAGCAGCAGCGCTCTGATCCGCCCACTAGCACGAGATCGGCTTCTCTGAGCAGGGCTGTGCAATAAACAAAACCTTCACTGTATCTGGAAAGCTTTTCTCCACTCAGCTTTCAGCCCTGCACTGTTTATTTTTATTCAACAACAAAAACAGATGTTTTGTGGTGTTTCTGCTTCTCCCGATGTACCACTGAAAGTGCTGTCAGCTGTTCAAAGTCACTGCTGATTTTTGGAGAGCAGAAGGAGCTGTGGGAAGTTAGCTATCTGGCAGTCGAAACTGAATTTTCTAGGTGCACAGTCTGCTTTTTTTCCAGCGGACACACCACGATTAAGGATTCACTTAGGAGTTCTTCGAAGGGTCCCGGTGTGGCTCAGGCCCTCGGTGCAAACTGCACACATCTCAGCAAATTGGACCTTGGCATGACGAGCAGAACGTGTATTCACATACGGATCGTAGCTGCCAACACACACAAATTCTCTGTGTGATCACTTGGGTTTCTGGTCTCTCTCTCATTGGGAAGGAAATGTCATGATCACATGGAGACTTACCATGAGAGGGCACTGTAAAAAACAAATAAAGTGGAACCATATTTTCTGACTAGAAACAGAAACATAGTTTGCTGTCAGATTTTTACTGCAATATTGTTATTTCAAAGTATAAGTAATGTTACATTTTTCATACAAAGAAATAAGCAAAGGTTTTTTTGGGGGGGATGGGTGGGTTTCCAGGTTTGGTTTTGTCCAATAAAAGCAAAGGCCAAAATGTTCTGACTAAATTCTGCCTTTAGATTTGGAGAGCAGTTTCCTCGAGTGAGCATATGTTGTTATGAGTCCATATTTAGCTCCATGCTCAAACCCCACTAGTGTGTTGGACTCTATATGTTCAGCAAGGTGGAGGGTATTTATCATAATTTGTAGCTGGTGTGAATCCATCACATCACAAAAATATATATTTGGCTTTTAAGCTTACAACACGGGAGAGAGTTCTATAAGCCAGATGATAGTCCTGATAACTTGAAAAAACAGAGGGTAGTTACTTCCATAATCTTGCCTGAGGATCTGAAATTAATAGTGTGGTTTTTTAATTCAATTTACCTGTATGTGTATTTAGACTCTTCCACTGAAACTTAGCAGTCTCACATGTCTTGTAAAGAACTGCTCTAGAGGGGAACCTGATGAAGGCCTAATCCTGAAATTCACATCAATTATTTAATTCATATCCACACTGAACTGCAGACTGAAAACATTCCTAATGCTAAAGCAAATAAGACCATTTCTGCTCTGCAGCGTGGATTTCTATGACATTTTCTGTATCATTGTAAAACCCACGTAAGTCAATATAGCCTCACAATTTCAGACGAATGTTTTCTTGACTTCTATATTAACTGTTTCAATCACATCACTAATTTCATTCGTGAAATTAATTCATTTTTTTTGGCCATACTACTTTGAGGAAAGAGCTACAACTTGCAGGCTCAGCCCCTTACAGACTTCCTAGAAGGCTTCCTAGGTCAGGAGTTAGGAATACAGAGCAGGAGTAGCCCCAAACCTGACTTCAAAGCAGTTCACAGGGCAGATTGGCTGGACTTCCATTTATTCTACAGAAATGTGCAAATGGTTTTGTCTTCTTCTGAACAAGAATAAAACGATCCAGCTGAAATATCAGAGAAATACGAAATGGAAAACTACAGCATCATGAGTTTAGAGACTTACTTAGAGTTTCTTTTTGATTCTTTCTCTTTTAATGCTAAAAGGGAGACATGGATGTCTTGATCCAGTGATGAACTTGATTGAAAAGGTACAAATGTAAAACTAAATAAGGAAATACTTTCTTTATCACTGTTTCCTCCTAGAAAACACATCACCACAAAGTGTCATGGAGGCCAGCAGTTCCTAGGATTATGAAAGGCTTTTTACTTGGGTAATGAAACCATTCAGAGTTACAAGTAGATGTTAAGAAACTGATAGAAGAGATACTTTCTTCCACAAACAAGCCAGTTTCAGAGTGATGGAAGAGACATTCGCCCTGAGTAGATTAACCTAGATGTGCCTTTCATGCTCAGCTCCAGGCTCCTAATTGACACTTGACCACTGTCAAACAGTCTTATCAAATTGTAAACTCTTGGTTTGGTTCAAGATTTACAATTGTGATAGGAGAATTAAGTATTTATAAAGAAATTCAGGACACAGACTGTTCTTGATCTCTATCCCTTGTCACAGTGAACAAAGAGGATTCATACTGAAGAATGTGTGTGCCACCAGAAAAGACAGTCAGCTATGCTCATCATCTCTGAGAAACCTTTGTCTAGACTATTCTCAAAAATCTCCAGTAACAACCAGTGCCAACAAGCAGTCTATCACACATTTGCTCTTTTCTCACACTGAAGAGTCTTTTCATAGCATGTAAGTGAGCATATCTGCTGCTACACCATAAGTACATTATTTCTCACTTTCAGTATGTAAAAGTTTCAGTTCTTATTCTCTTTACAGCAGGCTTTTCTGTATTTGAATATGGTAACTCTGTTGTTCCTGCCTTCAACTTACCCTTACAAAATAAATATTCAGTTCAGTCTCTTCTCCTGGGCTATGCAAAGTGCTTCCCATGATGTTCCTCATCATAGCAACCATTTGTATGGCTTATTTGTACAGTGACTGTCTCCTCATGAAGCCTCTGCAATCACTCTGAGATTTTTCAGGTTCAAAACCAAAATCTGCTTTTTTCATCTCACAAAATTTCAGCATGAGAAGTGACTAACCTGTAAATAAGATTTGGTGCAAACCTGACTCAAATCAAAGTATTTCTTTACCATCTCTTGCGCATGAATCAGGGACACACCAAGGAAATAATTTAGTTTTGTAGCAGAAACAGCATAATTTTTTTTAAGGAAAACCACTCCACCGGCTGTTTCCATTGTCCTCTTACTCCCCATCTCTGTTCCAAACATGTTCTCGAGCTGATAATGTTGTTACTACAAAGATTTCAGTACGTTTATTTTTGTCATTTTAAGTGGTATGTTATCTAAAGATTTTAATTTACAAGCGAAGCTGAGTTCTCTTAAAACTCTTTTTCATTAAATGATCGTCTTATCAACATTGGCCCATTATAATGACATTTACTACATTTCATTATAATAAAACTTTTGAAGAAAAAGAGAAAAGCAAGGGTTGATGGATGCTAAACTAAGTATATTTTATCAGAATACAGCAAACACAAACCAATATTTTCTGTTGTTCCTCTCCTGGTGAGTAGGCCATAGGAAAAGTGAATTTCAAAGTGTGATTTTCTCCATATGCATTGAAAATATTTAAATCATGAGAAATTCAACAAACTTAAAACTTCATATTCTCAGTGTAATTTTTTATCTTAAGATAATTTTTGCAGTGGTAGTAGTATTTACTTTATGCCCATTTCACACCTATGGAGAGGAGCCATCTGGATAAGAGGATAATCATAGAATCACAGAAACACAGGACCTTAGAGATTGTCCCATTCTGGCCCCCTGCCATGGGCAGGGACACCTTTCACTAGATCAGGTTGTTCAGAGCTCCATCCAGTCTGGCCTTGAACACTTCCAGGGATGGGGCATCCACAGCTTCTCTGAGTAACCAGTTCCAGTGCCTCACCACCTTCACAGTCAAGCATTTCTCCCTAATATCTAATTTAAATCTCTCCTCTTTTAGTTTCAAACTGCCCCCATTGTTCCATTCCTATCTGCCTGGGTAAAAAGTTGGCATTCCTTCTTTTATATAAGCTGCCTTTAAGTACTGAGAGACTGCAAAGAGCAGGAATGGAGCAAGGCTTCTCTTTACAAGGCAGGTGGTAGCAAATATAATAGCAGTGATGGTAGTAACAGTAGTAGTAGTGGTACTAGTAGCAGTAGTAGTAATAATATTAGTAATTATAATAATCACTCCAAGAATCAGATACCAGACAGGGATCCAGTTTGGGATCCAATATTACATTCTGTGCAGGGAGCAAATTAAGAACATCAAGTAAGCACATGCTACACCATGGTGTGTTGTGCTGGTCTGTGCACTGGTCAGGTGTACAGAGGTGAGTGACAGAGAGAGCAGGAGGAAACACATCAGCCCTTTGGCCATTCTTGTCTGCTGGACCGGCTTGGAATCCTTTTTGCTGCTTCTTTCTGATCAACAGCTCCAAACGAAAGAAAAAAATCCAAACAGTAAATGTACAACTGTAAGAATTAATTAATTGCTATTTGGAAATATCTGTTTTCCCTAATGCCCTAGAAAGCAGATAGAAACATCTACTACTAAGCCATTCTTTGATATCTTTGCTGGGTTTTTCCCCACTCCAAATTTGGCTTGCTATCTGAGAAATGGTCATTTATTCAAGGGACAAGAATATTGTGAGAGATTCGGACTTTAAATTTGCTTTAGCTAAATACCTAAAGATTTAGATGATTATTCAAAGCTTGTCCAAATAATTTGAATCTATTCAGTCAGCACCTCTGGCTGGAGATCTCATAAGAATATGGAGGTTGTCTTGTAAGATGTACAGTACTTCCTGTTTCTGGCTAATATTTTGGACTTTTTCTCTTCCAGTCTCGGTATTTTGGCTTTTATCTGTTCCTGTCTAGGTATTTTGGCATCCCTTGTTTCTGTCCTAGCTGGAAACCAAAAGTGCAGATGCATGTTAAAATGAATAATGTATCTAAACTGAATATTTCATACTCTAAAAGTTTGACTAATGTTCAGATTTTAAAATGGGGAATAATTTTGTTACCTCTTGTATTTTGGGTGGGGGGTTTTTTTGTTTGGTTGGTTAGTTTTTGTGGTTTTTTGGTTTTTTTTAACTCATATGTTTCTCCCTGACATAAAGGCTCTCAGAATTTATTGCTAATTTGTGGCAGCTATGCTATATGACTTAGCACTATACATTTTTTGATGATTAAACCTCCCAAAAGACGACATTGAAATCAGCTAAATTTTTCTAAGAAAGCAATTGATCCATGTCTTCAAGGGGGAAAAAAGGAACAGGATAAAAAATGGGTCAAGAATGTTCCTACATGAATTTTTTAGGATAATTAGTGGGTTAGAGTTTCCTTGCAACAAGTGGGTATTTTCCAGCTGGCCATGGGAAGCAGTTATTTCAGATCCAGCATGTCTGATGAGTTTCTAATGAAATCCAAACAATGTCTGCCCTGGCTCTTTGAAAATAGAGAATTCTGTGCTTAAACCCTGGAAAGCTCTAAGGAATGAACTCTTCTGTGTCAGCTTGGAGATTTGCAAAGGTTTGCAAGAAAAGAACTTCTCAATGGGTCTAACATAATGGCCCTCAGAAGTGCTTAAAACACCCAAATCAGCTCAAAATGAAGCCTGCCTCACAGGCTCTCACATCAAAGATCCAAAAGTTGGTGAACCCTAGTGATTCTGGAAAGGTTCTTGGGAGCATCAAAGCACAGGCCATCTCAGATCTTGGGAGCTGCCTTCAGTGAGGGGTGACCAAATAAATAAGAAAAGAGATGAGGGGCTTTGAAATAAATCATACTACAGTGAAAGGACTGCAAGAGCCTGTGGAGTCAGTTTTTTCTAGTATTTGTAATAGCATTTCCATAAATTTAAAGACCAGCTGCAAAGCTTTGGGGATGGACAAGTAAACCAATAAAATGAGCCTAAGTACTAATGTGAGGCCACCCAGGTTCATTCTCTCAGTACTTACCAAAGTAAATGTGGGATGCAGGAGGAGGTATGCCTTCCCACAACTGTGTCCTGTCTCAAACAAGGATTTCAGGCACCCTTCAATGCCAGTTGTATGGCTTGGAAGCTCTGGGCAGAGCATGGAGTGAGACAGAAGGAACAGCTGTGCTTCTCAAGGCGGCAGAAGCTGCTGTCTCACAGGAGCAGGAAAGCAAGGCCATGTGCAGGCAAACAAGTCGAGCCTGTGGTGGCACCTTGCTTGCATGGTGGCAGCAGATCCCAACTCCTTCCCAACCACCACAAACCATGGAAATTCCTCCTTTCATGGTGGTGCCTGCCAGGGCCGCAGCTCCCAACTCCGCAGAGCTCCCCACTGCACCCTGAGCACTGTTTGGTGTGAACACCACTCCTCTTCAAGGGCTAACAACATCAGATTCTCAGGAAATTTGCTAAAGTCTGGAGGTAAGAATACCCCTGGAACAAGGCATGGCTGTTCTCCTAGAGAAAAATGACCAGAAATTTAAACATTCACAGTTTGTCTAAATTTTTTTTTTTTTTTTGCGAGGATGAAAACCAGTGTGACAAGTCAAAATGCAAGAGCTTTGCTTTGTCTATGCAATAAGCAGCTACTTACCTCTGAGTTGTCTAATACTATGAACAATAATATTAATATAGTGAAAGGCAGTCAAGTACTACAAAATGGGAATTCTGCTGCCAGTGAAGGGCTCTGTTCTGACTGCCAGCAAGTCAGGACACCACTGCAAAGCCTGCTGGTGTAAAACTCAGCTCAGGGGGAATGCATACTTAGTTATTATGACCCCTTTATTGGAGGACTGAGGTTTTGGCAATGGAAAATAATTTTCTGGATGGAATGGAATCTCTCTTGGGAATTAATCTGCCCTGTGCAATTATGTGTGCATTCACATGCTACTGGTGTCAGTGAAGGAGAGAAATGAACTGTTTGCTGAAAGTTGTCTGGATTCTTCTTCGTAATGATTCATCATCTACTAAGGTGACAGGTATTTGATGCCTTTTTCCACCCTTCTTCTTTAAAGGTTTTCATGTATATGAAGAAAAAAAAAAAATGAAGAAAAGAGATAATAATTCAAGTGAAAATCTGAGTAAGCAAATGCATTTGGCTCTCACAAGCATGGAAAGTTTATTCTGGAGCCAGAGGTGGTTACTGGGACAATAATTTTACATAGACAGTTACAAGCAGTTATCTTGGTGGGTTCATACCATTTTAATGTGAAGTAATTCAGTGTTTTACTTTTTAGCATTTTTCAATAAATAAAGCAGAATGAACTCCAATTGTACATGCTGCCAACTACTTTCCCAAGCACTGCTCTTTACAGAGCATAATTTATAGTGATCAAAGATAAACTATTAGGCTTGAAGAAATATTACTTCAGGTTTAAAAGTTCATTTTATGAGGTAGATAATATTTAATATTTTTTTTCAGGCCTCGTAAACTTGATTGCTTTTTCCTTAGTTCTTTAATTGTTAGAAAGGCAGAAAGTTCAGAAACACAGGGGGTTTTTTATTCCCAGGAGTTTCTGGTCATTGCTCCACTTAGTTGCAAGAGCAGAGACCAGTGTTTATAGACACTGAGGATGTACGACTGACCATTGCATTTCTATGGGGGAAAAACCTATTTAGCATTTCTCTGCCAAGAGAGAATCTGAGCATGTGGTAACTTGTCTTCCCTTTTTAGGAAGAGCAGGGTGTCTGATCTACTTGATACTGGTTGCTAAAAACTAGCACAAGGTGCATGGTGAGTAGAATTACTGTTTTTACAAAGGCAAGGCTTGTGTTAAACTGGTGCCAAGCACAAGGCAAAGGAAGTTCTCGAGTGACAGTAGGAAGGCAAGGAGCAAACACCAGAGCTTGTGTTCTCACATGCGACTCCCCACCAACTTCCCATATTTGGGATGAGGCGTGCCCGCGGAAACACCCTTGCATTTCATCTCTGTTCACTGCTGCAGAGTCATGATGTCAGCATGTGCAAAGGCAAAATACTCCTCTCTGCCTGCAAATGGTGAAGATTTCACTTATGGACCCTCTGGTGTAGGATACATTCCTTTAAGACACATAGGTTCAAAATACAGAATTCCGAATCGCTCCGTCTTTGCATGCTTTAATTAATTATTCATAAAATACAGTTGTATTAAAAGACATTTTCCTAACTTCTTCTTGAGTGAGCTCATGTGTTTTTAATGTCCTCTTAAATGATGCATTAGTACAAGGAGGGCATGAAGAGTTCAACTTTATTATTTCTGATTAAGAAGGCATGGTAAAAAAATTAAAAGCTCAGATATTTCAGCTTTTTGGTCCTGTTTGCACCATATTTAATACTAAAATGCAATATAAAACATATAAACCTTATATTTTAACAGAATTTAATTTCAGGCCTCAAGACATACAGTAGGGGGACAGTGGCTGTTAAATTGAGAAGATCCATGGCGTTCTGGGGACTCCAGGATAAAAACTGCAAAAAAAAGTGCTTAACTTTACACTTTCACGTGCATATCATGATCCTTTTGTGGATATATTATACGTTATTACCTCATAGTTAGGAACCTGAAACTGATATTGAACTACTGATCACCATTCCATTATTTACACGTTAATTAATAAAAAAGAAGTGAAATCTTGAAAAATATCAATGGAAGGTGAATTCAGCCCCGTTGCAATCTCTTTAGACTGGGAGTTGGAAAGTTGTGTTCACAAGAGGTATATTACTCATAATTTTTAGCAGACCAGATTTTCTGGTTTTTGTGCATCTCTGTGCTGTTCATGAGATGACAGAATGAGTAAGTCACCTCTCCCTGCAGGAGTGTGGATGCGGGGAGAGGCATGAAGATGGTATTACTTCTGTCCAAGACCTTGACTTCTAAGCACTCCAGGGGGATGCATTTTTTCTGCTGCTGTTTCAATACAACACTTGTAATCTTTCACTTTTATTGCACGGTGTCTTTGGAAGCTGCCTGTTAATTAGCAGCTCCGACTTCAATCTTACAGCACATTAACAGTGAGCTCATCAGTGACCAAGTAGCTGTGAAACAGTGCTCGTGCAAGCTCAGAAAACCTCGCAGCGTCCTCTGAGGCTATCTGCTTCTAAAAATTTTTCCTAAAATTTAAGCCAAGCCTTATACCTTTGGGACGTGAGGGATCAGTTATTGTATTGCGAGAGGTAATATGATCCAGAAGAATACTTTCTCTCTTCCCACACTGAGAGGGCAATAATTTAAAACCTCTTATATTTGTAACTGGCTACAAAATGGGGAAAAAATAAAAGTTGACATTTTTCTCATTAATATAATACAGTTCTACATGGTCCCAACCTGATTCCATAAAACATTCACAACTTTATGTTGATGATGGCATTAAGTCAATGGAGCTTCCCATTGTCATTATTACCATCTTCTTTTTAGGCAGCTGTGGAGAATGTTGAATTGTTGAAATGCCATTCAAAGTAAAAGTAGTATCTTCCCTTTCGTAAGGGTTTAACAGGGGCTGTGTGTGTGTGTGTGTGCCCTCATATGTTTGTGTGCACACGAGAGCCAGGGAGGACAGGAGGGCGGAGGTGAAAGAAAGGGAGTGAGGTTATGAGGTTAGTTAGATCAACAATTAGTGACAAGCACTCTTGTGACACCTGTGACAACCAAGATTGATCAGGTATTTCAGAGCACAGAAATGCAAGACATTTGGCAACCTCTGATCTCCTAATTCAATTGATTCTTTTCCAAGAGTTTTTCAAACTGATGACCTTTCCAAACCCAATTAGATGGTAGGAATCATAAAGAGGACACTGGAGAATTTTAATAAAAGGAATCGAAATGTTTCTTCATCTTCACAACCTTGGATTTATGAGGGAATTGCACTGGCTTTGTAGCAATGTAAAATAAATAGACATTAGATGATGACAGGGAAAATAGAATTGCTGCCAAAGCTAAAAGGAGCTTGGCAAAAGAAGAAAGAACTACTACATAGTCAGTCATTCTTTACTGCACAAACCTTTTCATAAGGCACAGAAAAGAGATATACAGAAATAATGGACCCTTACTAAAAGATGAAAAGGACTTTCTACAGCTTACATTTTTCACCAGCAAGGGCTAAGATGCATCTCAGTTGCTACAAAATCTTATTGTTCTCTTTCGCCATTCAGAAAACTGATTACAGCTCTCAAGGAGCATTTGCTGCCTGAACTTTTAACATCAGAAATAAATAACTGAAACAAGAGGTCAGGAGGAGAACAGAGTTGTTATGAGCATAAATACATTAAAGACATATCAGTCAAACTCCATTCTCATATATTTTCTTTTTAACTGTGCCTTGCTGAACTAGGCAGAGTGATTTTTCATGCTGTGAACTTCTTGTAAAATTGTGTTTCCATTCATACTCAAAAACTTTCAATATTTTGATATTGAAAGAAATTGGAGTTGGAAGAAGCCCCCTTCTTCATGGTCTAAGATATATCCAACACAATTTTATCTTTTCTTCATCCAGATATAATCTAAGATCTTTGCTGTATAATTATCAGCAAAGCAATTAATCACTAGAAATAACTTCATCCAACATTGTACTTCTTTATTCTGGCTTAAACATAAGAAAAGGGGTGCAAGTGTTAGTGAGCATCACAAGAAAGATAGCTCATATACAGCTTGTCCTTCTTGCTTTAACAGGCGCCTGAGAGGTGTGTTGAAAGCAGGTGGTATATTTATCACTTTGAATCTGTCCCACACACCAGTCAATTCCCAACAAAATTTAAAATGTGGTAGAAAGGCTCAAAGATAACTAAAAACCCAGAGTTTTAGTGCAAACTGTCCATTTAGTAGAGGAGGAACTGTGTCTGTACCGTCTCTCACTGGTGGAGAGACGATCAGGCAGCAGTCAGGTGTCAGATTTTCTGCCCAGGCACTGCCTCCAGACTTCAGGACTAACTACGGTGTCCTTGTCTCATGGCCAGAGAGGGATCACAGACCTTCAGAGCAGTGCTTGAGTTACTGGATTGTGACACTATTTAAAGGAAAAAATACTGCAAAAATCTTTCCATTCCATTGTGGAAATAATTTGAGGCAGTAACATTTCAGCGATTGTCAACACGGGTTGTTGCATTTTAACATATGTAAAAGACGTAAAGGAAGGTTCAAGGCAGAGAGAAGAGGAATTGTCTTTTCTGAGGTGGGAAATGGCAAGTACAACAAAAGAATGTGGCACTGCAAAGTGAGGGAACACAGATCATTGCATAAACTGTGTGGGTAAAATCTAGGTCTACTGAAGTCATAGATTTTTCCATGAACTACAGTATAGCTGGGATTTTATCTGATATAAAGATGGCAAAACTGAAAACAAATCTCAGTGAATGAGAAGTGAATAGTTTTGAATATTAACCAAACTATCTTAAGTTCTTGGAAACAACCTATTTAGCCATTTTAGGAGTCCTATTCTGATTGTGTGTTCTTAAGAATTACCTGCTTCATTCCATTATTTATGTTTTAAAAGAAAAAAAAGATCCTCCAGAAAACAATAAAAGCTTTTCTCACAGAAAGCCAGAGGAATATATATGGCCTGGTTTTGGAAACAAGGACAAATGCCCAGAGCAGAGCCCAGCAGCTGTTAATATAGAGGAGCTGTTAAAGGAGATCTCCTGGTATTACATTGCAAGTTGTCATTTTCTGCAGTAGTGGAGGCATCTATTGATGTAATGGTCTCAGGAGACAGGGGGGCTTAAGTAGTTTTTTGAGGCGTGAGGGTATTGACCTGACCTACTCACAGCCGTTGAATTGTTGGGAATGTTGATTCATGATTTTACAAAGACCTCACTATTCTTATTCTCCAGAGTGATTATACACCTGACAAATGGTAAAAGCAACATTACTGGACCTCAGAGAATTATTTTGCTTTTAATGCATGCCATTATTAGGCCTGATAACCTCTCTTATTGCTGTTTTGATAGCTGCCTGCTGTTTAAATGAAAGCACCACATTTCCTGACAGCTCATGCACAGGTGGCCCTAGTCTCATTCTAAGCAAATTGAGGAGAAATCAGACTTGGTCAGGATGGGGGTAGAAGAGAGGTGTCAGTCCATGTCTTTCCAAGTTTGAGCAGAGAATTTCACTTGGTCACAGGAAGAATGAAGGAAAAGGGCCCAGGAGAGGATGTTGCCTCTCACCAGTGTATTTGGTATGGGACCATCTTTCCTGAGCCTCATGGTGTCAAGACAACACAGCCCTATTGTAGCCCTTCTGTGAAATCCTATGGCTGCAGGAGTTTAATGTGAAAAGCACTGACACCTTTATTTATGATGTATTTATGCAAACCATGGACAGAAAAAGGGATTAAACTCTTGCCATAGCTAAGTTACTCTTCCCAAGTATGCCAGGAAAGCCCATTTCATGTGCCCATGCCACTGTAAAAATTAATGGTCACCAGAAGTGCCCAGTTCTGGGGGACAGGGCTTGTTCACATGTATGCTTCATTGCAAACAGAATGAAGGTTTGGCAATGAAAAGGAAGAATTGTCTCTTGAGTTGTAAATAAGTACATACACGGTTTTACATATTTGGTTTTAATTTCAAGGTCTCTCTGGGCTCCACTAAAGAACCGCAAAGCAACCTTTGACTTTCTGAGGACTCTTTTGGGTTAGGTAGTGTTTCTAACAGAGTTATGAGGCTTTGGCTGGAGAGTCAGTAGGAACTACTTCTTGCTGAAGATACTCTGCCCTCAGGAGTCCCATTCCCACTATAATTCTGAAGAACAAACTCTACATTAACAAGTATGTACCCCCTACCAAATTCTCAACAGGTGGAAAAATGCAGCCCACAGACAGCACTTTGAGCTCCAAGCAGAAAAAACACCCTTGCCTTGCAATTCCCTCTTCTGGGACACATTTATTATTTGCCATCAGAATCACACTCCAGTGATACCAAGGATTTCCTACAGACTCTTTAGGAAGCTTGGGCACCCACCTCTTCTAGTTTGAGTTGCTGTGCTGCTCCAGCTAATTGTTTTAGCAATGTGGCATTTAAACTAAGGATATTCCAGTGGGCAGATTGTCCCCTATGAGCCTCAGACAAAGATTGTGTGTGGATTAGGGAGCATTTGAATCCTCTCTGGACACTGTAGACTTAGGTCTCTGATTACCTGGATCTGAGATACTGATCCCATGAGGAGAGCTGTGGTGCCATCCCACATAAATGCAGTTTGGCTCTAGGGTTTCTTGCCTTGTTAATCCCTGCTTCCTCAAAACTCTGGGAATGAACTGAGCTGAACAGGTCCATTGGGAAGAGAGAAAGGTTCTTTTTCAGGTGTTTATTTAGCTTCTCCCCAGCACTGTCCTACCACAAACACAGCTCTGACCTTTCTTTATTTTACAAAGCAAAATCTTATTAAGCCTCTTACTTAGAGCAGCCTCCACACACCCCTGAATTTAAAGGGTGTGGCTTTAGCCTCAACTCTAATTATGGCTTAGGGTCATATTAGTTGATTGTTTGCTACAGCTTTCTGTTTTTCTGGCTTGGATGAGAGCAAAAGTGGCAAAAGCCACTGGAAAAAAAGTTCATCCTCTGAGAATTTTTGGCCCAGAAAGAAACAGTGAGTAGTACTAGAAAGCCTGTGAGTACCTGGAGAGGTTTGCTACCAGCCTTTGTAACAAGTCTGTGGGTAACTTTTTATCTTATTTAGAACGGTTACAAATCTTGAGAAACTTTCCTGAATTCATACACTTAACTGTCGCTTAAAGTTTTGTAAAAGTGAGGAATGTTTTTCCTGTAATATGTATTTGGTAGCTGGTAGGACCAGCTGTGTAACCTGTTTGACCATTCCCAGCTCCTCTCATAAGGAGGCAATGGTACCTTGATAGTTTGCCTCTATGTAAAAGATGAATTAAAAAAAAAAACCTCTCAAAAATCCCCTAACACCCTGTTAAGAAAAGGTGAGAGTTCACTCTCAAAAAGGAAAAGTAGGGTAGCATTTATAAAAAAGATTTTTCACAATGACTTAATTTTGTTTTCGGTGAAGATGGACATAAAATTGCTAATGTCTTCAAAGTGTGCAAAGTTAGAATATCACTTAATGTCTTTGATAATCCTACTCTAAATATATTCCTCCTGGATAACAGCTGTACACTCATAAGCTCCACTTTAAAAACTTTGGAAAAACTACAGATGAAAGAGGTTTTTTGCCTTAGCACTTGCACCCCTCAGCTGAAGTCAAGATGCCACTGCAGGAGATGGAAGGAAGAGTGACATTTCCTGCTCTGAGAGCTTGCATTTTAAGCCATCAAGACCAACAACCAGCAATAAGATGGTTCCCTCATGGCAATTTGGCAGGCCAGTGCTGATGTTGAATCAAAATCCAAAGCCCCTCAGGTGTCTAATCCAGAGACTTATCAGTGGCCAAGCCAGGGAAGTCAACCTCACTGCTCCTAACAACTGTGAGAAGAAACATTTTCCCTTTCATCTCAAGTTTTTCAGTAAAAGTAAATGTACAGAAACTGAACAAGGATAACTGTTGTTCTTTACATGATCCCATTTATAATGGAAGTTAACCTTGCTGTGAAAGCCTTTTCCTTCATTTTTATTCCAAAAAGATAGCAAAATATGATATGCCACCATCCTTGAAGGCTGAATACTTTAGAAGCTGAAGAAAAACCTCCTTGCCGTATCTTTCCAAGGGAAATCACCCTTTTTTGAGGTTTTCTAATTAGCTCAAAGAGTTTCTTTTGCCAAGACGCCTGGTTGTCTTGTCAGGTACATAGGTACTTTGAGAAGGACTGCCTGTAACTCTTGTTCAACCTTTTTATGTTACCTCCATAGAGATCAGAGGATTTTCAAGCTGCATGAGGATCTCGTCTTTTGAGTTTCCCTTTCACTATTTGGCCTTCTGCAGGAACTGAAAGTATTGTTGCTTTTTGTATATTTAGGAACCAGGCTTAGGGACTGATTCTGGTCTGTCTGACACCGAGGTAAATCAGGAAATCTTTGGCTACACCCATACCAGCAAACCAGGCAGTGCCAACACACAGGAATGGGTACTGTTGCACAGCCATCTCTGCTGATTCACTGCTGGCATGCTGCACTGCTCAGAAAACCACGGGGTAAATACCCTCCCTTCTATATCTATATTGTTAGGGTGTGCTAACTAGCAT
Organism: Picathartes gymnocephalus; assembly: GCA_013390045.1. Lineage (NCBI taxonomy): Eukaryota > Metazoa > Chordata > Aves > Passeriformes > Picathartidae > Picathartes > Picathartes gymnocephalus. The sequence goes on from WEKY01004890.1 coordinate 27,513, forward strand.
TCCTGGGCACTGTTCAAGGGAGAGCATAAGGCAGGGACTGTTCCAAAAGTCAGGATAGATGAGTCCACAATGTTGAGGAGAGGTAAAGAGAGTTTAGCCATATGGATGCAAGCCAGTCCCTTTGCTCTCGTTCTCACTGCCTCTGCCATGTGGTAGATGTTTTTGTTATTTACAAGAAAATTTCACAGGTATAACACCCTAGATACTGTGAGGTAGAGATCAATATCAATTCTGTCATTAGGTCATTACCAGTTCTTAATAAACTTCGCCTTTTATGTTTTAAATAGGGTCACTTTTGTTTGACAGAAAATGCTCTCCTTGGCTGCATGTTAACCTCATTACTAATAGCTAAGCTAAGCTTCATTTTTTTTTTTTTTTTTTAAAGTATGCAGCTGTTTCAATTGTTGTTAGGCCTGCATTTGGGGATTAGCACTTTTATTTCTGATTAAAATATCTACACGGTAATGTCATTGAAGCAATTGTTCCAAAGTAAATGCATTGGCTGTGGTTTTCATTATCAGGATAATCTTGGTCTCTCCCTCACACCCAAGCACTGAAATCCTTGCCTCTCTAGCAGTATAAAACCGCATCAATGTGCACAGCAGATTTGAAACAATTTACTGCTCACTACCCATTAAACCATTTTACAAACAACAGTGAAACAGGAAATAACAAAGCATGCCCTTTGAATTAATACTGAGGATAAAATACTCAGAGTTTCTTTGCAGTCCATAAACTGCTCCAGCTCTGTGTTCACAGTTTACGGCATTTTAAGAACCATGCTCCTCAGCAAAATGAAAACTTCGTCCACAGCTGGGGACCTGTTGCAGCCCTGTGGGCTCTCCTGGACAGTGGAGGTGGCAGAGGTGCCCAACGTTGCTGCAGGATGCCAAAACCCAAGGCAACTCCCCTGCTGAAGGGAAGGCCTCCCAGCACAGGAGAAATATGGAACAATTATTTTCTCTTTGCTGTAAATATAAATAAATCAGAGGAGAAGCTGATGATACTGATGCTGCAGAGATGAACCTTGCAGTGGGATGAGGCATCTCCTGGGCTGGGAATGGTGGAGGAGTACTGCCACCTCTTGGCTTGATCCTACAATGTCCAGGTCCAGGGAAAGATCGTGCAGTCATCCAGACCACAGTGTTGTCTCCTAACCTAGTAAGGGCAAAAAGAATTTTAGACATCTGTTCTGTTCCATAGTTAAATAGCACTTGCACATGTGAACTTTTATTAGTGCTCACCGGTTTGGTTTCCCATCTACTGTGTCTGAGGCACTGTCCTAACAAAGGTGCCAGATAAACACTTTAGGAATCATTACCTCACAGCAAGACCAAGCAGCAAACTCAGCTGATGTAAAGCAATCCCTGCAGCCTTTCAGTGCTGGCTTATCCCAAGGCAATGACATGCGTGGGGAGATTTATGGTATTTTGTTATATGATGATGGAGCCCTTCCAAAGGAATAAATTACATATCAACATTGCACTGACTCTAGGCAGGTAATGATAGTCTCAGAGGGGACCCAACAACATCTTGCAAACAGCTGTGGTCATTTGTGTGAGCGCCAATTAACCTGTGGTAGTCCGGGAGATGAGGAGGGCTCTATCTTCACTTCTGGAAGTTAAGAGAGTTCTGAGAGGAGATGCTTCCAGACACTGGCAGAGGAACTCTTCCCATTTTTCATGGAAAAGAGAAATCCACAGTGCTCTGTGGTGTTCTGCCAGCCATCAGCTGTGCAGCCCTAACATCCCCAACTAAGTGCAGAGAAGACAGTAGGGCAAAAGTGCAGTGATGGTGGGTCTCTCTCCATTCTTTTATTTTGGCATTGACTCAGAGAACGCCTTTGAGTCTGGTTTTGTGCATATGCTTCAGCCTCCTCTGGTATTGAAAATCTGGCCACCTCCCTAAGGATCAGAATTGTAGCTATTTTCAGGAGCCTCTATGTCCAGACAGCTCCATGCCTTGGGTTCCCAGCACGTCCAGGTCCTTCTGTTTAATATCTGAGCTGTTTGCTTTGTGCCTGGCAGGAGATCACCATCATTGATTACTTAATCTGGAGGGTCTATGTTTATCATTCACTCAAAAAACCTTTCAGAAGTGAGTTGGAAAATGGAATTAGAATTGTATGTGGGAGGTGGTTTTTTTGGTTTTTGTTGGTTTTGGTTTTTTTAAATAAGAGAACCCATATTGATGGTCAAATACTATAGAGTGAGCAGAGGTTTAAGCACTTTCCTTTTATTATTTTTGGTTTTAGTTTTACTGATCATTGTCAAAACCTTTAGGAGGGTTTTGGTTTTGCAGGAGTTGCTCGGCTTTTTCCCTCCCTTTAGGTAGCAGTATTATAAAAGCCTGATCCCTATGACTGTAAACAGGGGAAAAAAAAAAAAAAGAGTGTGTTGGGAAATGTAATAATAGTTTGTCAGAAAAAATAAGCAAACTGTATCCGGAATGCCTGTAGATATTTGCCTCCCAAAACTGCCCTGAAAATGAAACTTTTCAAGACGACAAGTACTTAGCAGAGTGGAAATTAAGGTGCTGAATGTCCACAGCTTTATACTCTATAATGAATTAGGAAAGTCTTTGCAACCTCTTGTTTCTCAGAAATCATCCTTCTTACTTCTGATATGCTTTATGGTAGCATAATCTAATAGTAGATTTCCCTGTTTGTTTTGTCTGTTTGTATAAATAAAATTTGGATTTATAAAATATTTCTACATTCCAGTCCAACTTACTAGGATAAGGATAGCATTAAATTTTTGCAAGAACAACTCCTGTGTTTTGTGGAATCACTTGGCTTTGTGGTGCTTTGAGACATCCTCACTCTGCATGGATGTAGGACATATTTAACACATTTTTTCAATACAAATACTTTGCAATAAAGAATGAGGCCAGACTTTCATGTTTATGTGTCAGACATAGATCCATGCTGTATCCTGCCAAGTTTTTGTAGCGTTTCAATATATGTACATTATCTATCTATCTATCTATCTATCTATTTATCTATATCTATATATAGATATATATGTCTTTATAGTACTAATTACCTGATGAAATATTCTTCCACTTCCTATTCTCCCCACTCAGGGCAGGTGTTTATAGCATGTACTGCAGTGAGGGAAGACACACGGTTCAGACCTAGGAACAGGGTGTAATCAAGGCATCTATAAAAAAAATTCACTTTGTAAAGGTTTCTCAGGTTTAATTGAGCTCTTAACAGGCACGGTAAAATGTGATGGTAATGTGATTGACAAAATTTGACCATATCTTTCTGAACTAAAATGTATCTTGTTTCAGGGCAGATTGACTCCTGTTTCACTCCTCACTAGAAAATATCAAGAGAATAGGGAAAAGTGTTCTGAAAAACTGCAAGGCTTGTACTTTTTCTTTCAGTTCTGGGAACAAAATTTTGATTTTCTCTGCTCAGATGCATGGTTACTTCTTTTAATAACAAAGGTTTCATCAGTACTTAGGGAAATGAAAGTAACATGATGGCCTCATCTACCAACTCCAGAAGGATTCTGTGATAATTTCATTTCTATAACATACTGTATTAGTTAAAAGAAACCTTCGTTCTCTCAAATATAATATTTTGAAAGTTTTTAGTTGCTTGATCAAGGGGTCATGCCTCTAAAGCAGATATTCCCTCACAACTGCCAGTATATACTGTCATTCTTTAGCCTAACCACCTGAGTAACTTTTGCTTCTTTCACTAGGCAAAGGGAGTACTACTCTACAAATACGCTTACGTACACACTCCTCTCTCCGCTTGACTCTGATTATTAAAACCAGAATAATTTTCATTTATAGATGTGTCTTTCTGCCGCTTCAGACTTTTGCATCCCACTGAGCCTGAGCAGGAAATCCACAGCCAGGAGTCTCTGTGGCCAGAGAGTCTACCTGGTCCTGGTGCAGTGCCAGGGAGGAAACCTGGCATGGAGCAGGGTGTGCATGGATCTCACAGCAGCACTTCCCTCACTCATTGGGACCCATGGTTGAAAATCTGCAGTCTGTGCATGAAGAAGGAGAAAAATACCCTGAAGTGGTCATTGCATTTTTCTTTGTAGGGTTGCTGTCTGCGCTGTTAAGGTTCAGGTATCACTTGCTGTGTGCCTCCTTCCTAAGTGCCTATTCACATTAAGTAGCACAGTTGAAGTCAGTGCTGTAGAAATAGCATTTATAAATTGCATGGTAAAAGCCTACAAAGCCCTGGAGATCAGTATTCTTATTATTACTTCTGAGTTATAGGTGAGGGAATTAGCACAGCAAGGCTAATAGAGGCTCTGCCATTCAGAGCCAAGTCATCTGTTTTTTTACTCCACCTCTAACTCTTCATTGTCCAGTGACTTTAGGTAATTGCCTTTCTAGACTCCCTGCAGAAAAAATTTGCATCCTCTGACCTCACTATCTGTGCAGGCTGGTGCTTCCCTGGCAGAGCAGTTGGCCGCTTTCTGCTCCCTTCTTTAAGTGCAGCAACCCAAATTTTCCCCTCTTCTCCGCTGACTTAGTCTCTTCCTCTGCCCTCATCCCTAAACCACTCAAGGCAGTGAGCTTATTCCACAGAGTCCTAAAAAGGTACAACCTAGGTTACACATTCCAAGCTTAGATCACACTAAAATAATAAATGCCAAGGAAGCCTGGTGGGAAAATGTCGATTGTAAAAAAATTTGGGGGCTGAGAGTGGATAGAGAAGCAATATTGGTTTTGCTGTAACTAGTAATCCACCTATGGGGAGAAGAAACTTCCTGCTGGGTTTGATCCTACCATTTCCTGAACTGTTGCAAGGATACCTGAGGGATACCTGGGTAAGTTCGTCTTCTTGGCCAGTGCCATAAATCTGTGAAACCAAAAACACGGGGCTGGACCTCCTGAATCCTCAGCTCCAGTGCCTTGCTGACACAGGCAACCTCGCCATGCATTAACCTATAAATAAAAATACTAGAAAGATGTTGTTCAGAATAACTCTTTGGAGAAGGCAGATATACAGAGAAAGAGAAATAAGGCAGCTGGTGAAAACAGTGCTCAGAAGGAGTTTCTGGCTCTGACACACTAGACCTCAGGCATTCTGTGGGCCATAGCCCGTGAAATACAATAGTACTATCTCATTTCAATTGAAAAATAAAAAAAGTTGGGACATTGTCACCACTGCTGGTCCTTTGATGTCTTTTTTAATTTCAGTAAGGATATTTCTTGTCTTCCAAAATTCTGGGGAAAAAATAACCAAAAAGATGAAGTCCTGCAAAATGGAAGTTATGAAAAAATTCCCTTGGCCTCCCACAAAATTTCTCCTCTGGTAAAATCCTAGTTTTCTTTTTTCTGAAGGATTCATACAAGAGAAGAAAAGAATTAGTGTCCTACAGCTGTAAGTATCAGACTGGTACAGCTTTACAGGAGAATGTCACATTTCTATTCTGTTTATTTATTTTCCTGATGATAAGGACAAAGTTTTATACGACTCAATCTGGACCACTGAGATATACAGTAGTTAACATTTGATGATATTAAAGCAGTGTTTCAATCACCTGGAAAAGTCCATTTCATTTCTGGAGATAGTCAGCTCTGGTGGTGACATGTATTTTCTATAGTCTTTCTGTTATTTATACCTCACCTTGTGTTTTCAGTTTTTTAATTAATGTGGAAATTGAATGCACTTTTTTTAAAAGGGAACAAAGTGGAAATGATTGATGAAAAGTAGCTGCAAGGATTGCCACTCTCTGAAACCACTTGATTTGGCTGTCACAGAGGACTTTCCAAAGGCTAAATTAGAAGAGAAAAACAAAAGAGCATTGTACGTTGAGACTGCAGATGGTAGTCTGAACCCTGGGGTCTAGGCAGATTAATTTCAGTATGAATTTATAATGCTTTAAGGATATACTGTTGCTGTATTGATAGCAGTGTAATTAAAGAATCACTGTAGATTTATTTAAAAATATAGTAAAAATGAAACCTTGCAGGAATGACTAAAACTTCAGAGGAAAAAAGTTTTTCTTTCAAGGGATAATTTGAGGGCTCTTTTCCCTCTTTTTTGCATATCCCAGTTGTCTTGTTGCTTTCAGGAGCTTTGATACTTGGCCAATACTTGAGCGCAGAGTAATGAAAATAAGAACTCTAAAATCCTGAGTCGTATCTTTTTGAAAATGCCTTTGAAATGTCTAAGGGCAGCATTTCTTCTTTCAGGCTCATCTACTTTAGCTGTTTGTGCAGAACTGAATATAATTTGACTGGGTAATGTTGTCTGATGGTTTAGGGCTTAGGGTCAGGGTGATATATCAGTGTGCTTTGCTGGATGTTCCTCTCCCTGTTTCCCAGCTGAGTATTACTGGAGCAAAGGAGGAGGGATCAGAAATGCTGGACATTGGCTTTCTCTGTTAAATCTGATGCAGCAGAAAGTAAAAGTGGTTTTTTGTGTTTATATATATTTACATGCATTTGAATGGCTGCAATCTGACTACTGCACCTAATGTAAAAATTTCCTGAGATGAAGGGCAGCTAAAATTAATTCTTGTCTCAACAGAAGATTTAAAGACTACTTCAAACGCAAGATTCATAGGGATTATATATATTGTACTATTATCTTCTTTTTTTGTAGAACTGGAGCCTGACACTGAACCCAGAACACAAATACCAGCTCTGCTCTTAGTCATAGGTGCAGCTTGTAGTAACAGTGATCTTATCTAGTGATGACAATGCACAAAGAAAACATGAACTCTCACTCTTTCCCTGGGATGGGTTGGCAGGAAATTTGAGGAAGGCTACTATCGTTCATATTTGACCGTAAAAGACACAGGAAATATTTATTTAGAGTTAGAATTAGCACCTGCTCCTTCGGTGGTGCGGTAAGAACTCTGAAAAGTGCCATTCAGGAAATGAGTGGGTGGAGATCTGGGAGGTGACTGGAAGGTCTGAGAGCTGGCAAGAAGCTCTTTGCTAAGGCCCTGTTTGCATTTGCGGGGGCACGAGCAAGTACGGGTAAGCGCCCAAGGATGTTGTGTCTACAAAGGCCTTCACAGGATTTAAACAAAATATTGTTGACTTGAAGGGCAAGTTTCCAGCCCTCGTGAAGACCTCCTGCACAACCATTTCCAGGTGATCCACATTCACACTCAGAGAAGTGGCTGCCAAGGTAATTGATGATTCTGCTAGATGTAGGATTAATTATGTACTGATTCTCTCCCGCTGCCTGCAGCGCACAGCGGACTGTTCCATCAGTCCATCCTTGTCAACTCTCAAAAGAGTGCCTCTGGCTCTCCAACAGGAACTTTGTCTACACTGACAAGAGAGACCTGTCCCTGCAAAGTCTTACATCAGAGGAATTCTTAACTAAGGTGAAATTCTTTGCAATAGTCCAGTGAAGAAAGGAAAAAAAATTAAAATCTGGTGCTCAGTATCTATAGAGTGAGTAAAGTTTTATAAGATCTGCTCACACCCATTTCCTTCACTGGGATCCATCTTTCCTAATTTTAGGGGGCTACACTGTAGGTGTCCCGATTGGAACTAGTCAGATAATGGCACCTTGGACTTCTTTGAGGCCCAGTTAGTTTGTCAGTGGAAGTCCGGGGCATATTTCACCTGATCCCAGACTCTGTTGACTATGCTAGAGACCTCTACTGACTGTGAAAGGAGTCTCAGTGACAAGCTCGGATACATATGTTTTTTTTCTATATCCCTAAAGCTAGAGAAGATGAATCCCAGCCTCTGACCACATATTCAAATTTTGAAAATGGATAGCCCCAAAGGCCTATCCGATAATCAGAAGACAAGAGAAAGGAGTCAGGACCTGTGTTCAGGGATGGATTACAAATGTTAGCTTCCCAGCTCATATTCACGACACTTTACTACCAGATTTACTCCAGATTTGGCCTAAGTTTCTAGATATAGCTTCAGCAAGCCCATATTTCCTCTTCATACTGACAATTGTGCATGGACGATTCATGCTCAGTACCTTGGCTTTGCAGGACTAACTCCTCCAAGACATCTGAAAAAGGGTGATCCCATTTAGGAAAATGGCAGTTTACTCTTCCCGTAACCAAATGAGAAGACCAAATTATGTTTCTCAAAAGCTGTGTTCAGCCTGTGCCCTGGGTAGGCCATCTGTGTGCTGGCCACCCTTTGAAGAAGGACACAAGGTACTCACTTTGACCGTTATGGGTTTGTTTCAAGGGAGCTTGGGTTCTGTAAACAAGACTGAGCAATGTTTTCTTCTGGCAACCCACACATTTCGCAAGAGCTTCCACAGGCACTACCAGGAGACAAACAAGGAACAAGGAGAGAAAGCAAGCCCTCTTCAAAAGGAGAGAGCCCTTTCCTAACAACAAGCAGGGGGGAGTGCTGCTTCCCCAAGCACGTGGGAGGGACATGCTGGAGGGTGAGATGGGCTTGCTGAGGGAGAAATCCAGGTGGAATTTTTTACCAAGCAGCTCTGCTGAAAAACTCTACAATAAAGCATTTGTTTTGGGGATATTCACTATCTCAGTCATTCCTGTGGGCTGTTATTCCAAGAGCATAAACACAAATTGTGCCTATGGAATTAGACCCAATGTGGCCCAGTAAGCTGCTTTAACAGCGCTTCCTCATAAGCTATTCTTTTATTCCATGTATTCTTTTAAATTGCTGTTGCCTCTCAGTGTCCATCTGGAAATTCAGAGACAGAACTGTGCCCTCCCCACTGCAGATGCTGGTAGACAAAGCTGCCAGGACCTGCTAGAGAATCCTGGTGGCAAGAGCGACCAGAGAAGAAGGTTGACTTGGAAACTGCTGTGCAGGTGGATAATGACTCTCATTTGAACATTTTGATGTGGTTCTGTGGTGGCTGTCTTCTTTCAGCAGCAGGCAAACTACTCCTGAAACCAAAACCTCACGGCTTAGGCTGTGGACTTCTAGCTCTTACCATGGCAGTGGCAGAGGTTGCAGCTTCTGCCTGCCGGAGGTTGCTGCTCTCTCAGCTGACAAACTGCATGTATGAGTACACCTTACCCTGTAAAATTCAAAACGTGCTGCATGGGCAAAGACTGATCATTTAAATCTGAGCTCGTGTCCTATCGCTACAGTACCCAAGATAAAGGTTGTTACTCCATGGTCAGAATAGCATTAGCTTAAAAACATTTTGCTGGATGGCAGGGAAACAACAGTAGAGGGAAACATCAAGAGACGTGGAATTTATCTGCTGCAGTAGTCAATTTTTTCCTTCAAATATTGCATTAAGAAGTCTAATTCTGTAGTACAGAATTAGCCACCATGAAGACAAGACAAGCCTCTGCATCCACAAAGACTTACTTAAGTCCTAAAATATATGACTCAATTTAGATTTCAGAGCTGAAAGTTCAGGACTTAAGAGCTGGATGCACTCTTCTTACAAGAAAAAGTAAAAAAAAATAAAAAAGATGGTATGTAGCGGTTTCTTTTACTTAGTGTTTATTTTCTTTTATTATACCACATAGATCCATTCTTAAATAGAGTTGGTCAAAGAGATGCAAGCAATTCTTCTCTTCCAAAATCTCTGGCAAACCACCACACCCAGCTCCACGACAACCCAGCTCCCAAACAAAATGCCTGTTATGTCTTGGGGGATGATATTTTCTCCTGCTACTTGCAACAGGTTCCCACAAACAGTAGTGCACCTCAGCTATGACACAGGATTTCATCAGACAGTGATCAGTGTTCTCAGTCAAAAAAGCACTTCCTTATAAAACTATGTATATCAGGACCATCTGGAGACCCCCACCATAATGGTGCAATAAAGTACACTTTAAATTTATATTGTGACATTGTGCTTATTAAAGTTCAGTTCTTTCAACAGACGTATAAACCAATAACTTTACTTGTGTTAAATATTCCCCAAAGAAAAGTAAATTGACCTCCTCAGGGATTTTTCAAGGACTTGAAAAATGTCCTTTCAGTATCTGCTTTCCATTATTGTAATTACAGAGGGTGATGATAATCCTTTCAGCATTATTGTTTCGACATGTGCGTGATTTATAGTAGGACATGTATGTTCATTTGATGCCGTTGTTGAGAGCAGGGCATTGTATCAGAGATAAAAGGAATGAAACAGACATGTAATCTGATAACTAACTTTACTTGTGAGTGGAATAAAAATGTGGTCTTATTTAACATGATTATAAATAACTCCTTAAATTTCAAGTCATCAGTGGAGTGTAAATGCTCCAAGATGAATACTGCAAATAAACAATTTCAGAAAAGGATATTCGGATCAGCTGATAATATTCCAGTGAAAGGATAAAGAGTTTCTGCTGTGCACCCTGGCACTGGGTCCTGCTGAAACTCCTTAGAGAGGCAGAATCCTCAAGGAGATCAACAGGAAGTTCACATTAACAAACAGAAGTAAAGAGTATTTAAAAGCATCACTACTGAACTAGAAGCCCTTTTTTGCTTTGTGGGGTGGGAGGGGCACTCTGATAAGTTGTGCCTACACAGATACTTGTACACGCCGGCAGGATGGGCTGTTTCAGTGACAGAACATCTTGTGCACAGGAGACATTTTCCGTTCCTGGGACAGGGGGAGGGTCACCCACAGCAACCTCTGCCCAAAATTGTTCTAAATTATCATGCAGTGGGATTTGCTCACTATGATGGCAGTGAATTCCTAACACCAGCCTACCTAGAGCCCTCTGGAGAAGGAGGAAAAGAAGTCAGATATCCCAATTCTTTGGGGAGGTGTTATTCTGTGCAGGAGCTTTACAAGGCCACGTGCACATCTAGAGCCATGCTGGTCGCCTTTGCCTCCGCTTGGTGACTGTGGCGAGATGCTGGCACTTTGAGGGCCTCGTGCTTGGGGAGCAGATGAGCTGTGTCCTGGAAGGCCCTGCTTACCTCCAGGGCCCGTGGGATTGGTGTAAGGGGGCTGTGCTGGAGGTCTCAAATGTAACCAAGCTGAGACACACTTGCAGTGCTTGACAAAAAACAGCTTTGACTTTATGATGTTGGAAATGCTCCATTTTTCCTACTCATGTAATTTTTTTTTTGAGCAATGTAGACAGTGGGATGGAGATCATTTTTAGTCTGGAAATACTGGAATACAAAGACAATCAGGAACATCAGTCCATATTTATTTTAAAATGTATTTATTAAAATGTGTTGAATCATGGTACAGATACCCTTGTTTGGTAAAATTACCCTTTTTTCCAAAGAAGTAGGTTTATCTGGTTTCATTCAATTTATCTTAGAAATTAAATTTTTAAACTGAAATGAAGCAGCTCAGATTCTACCAAATATTAAAATATGTGGAATGAATATAGTTTAGGAAACACAGAATGACAAAGCTGAATATAGAAACCCAAAGTCCTGCATCTCAGCATTTTGGTAAACTATTTTCTCAGAGATTTAATTTATTTTAATTTCTGCGTGTAACTGTACTATATACTTAAATGGCAGTCACCATTATTGCTCCATGGATGAGTCTGAGCCTTTCAGATAAATCGAGTCAAGTCACTAATTGATGCTATGCTGGCTTACACCACCTGGAATGCATAGGCTATTATCCACCTTTATTTGCAATGTGACTGAAAAATTACTGATGGAATTATTTCCATTACAAATACTACTTTATTTAAACCAGAATTTTTACAGAAAGTTTTAACCAGATAATTTAAAAAAAAAAAAGGGAAAAACTCTCCCTGAAGGAATATGAAAAAAATCTTATGTCATTCCCAATATTTCATTTTGATAAAACCATGATAACTTGATTCACTTAACTTTTTTGTGTACATGATATGAAATATCTCAGTATTTTAAAATATCAGATTTAAAAATTATCTCAAAGCATAAAAAGGAAAATGTTAGCAGATAATTGCTAAACCATCAGAAGGTTTTTCTCTTTTCAAAGCTTGGGAACAAAACATATTTCAGCAAAAGACAACCCAGTTTTTCAAAGTGTTTCCAGTGAAGAGTCTTACAATCTGGCAGCAATTCTTTGTCCAGGTGCCATTACAAACTTCTCTCCTGTATTTGAAATTCCATGTAAAAAACCTCTGAAAATAGGATCTAGGTAGGGGTAGAGCTGAACTTGCATTATTTCATCATCTTTTCCCCCATGATGAAACACTGATACGTTCTATTAAAAAATGCACTTACCCCTGTGTCAGGATATCAAAAGATATTTACATCATCAGCTGCAATATTTATTTAATTTATCCAAGAGGGTGATTTAATAGTTATGGATAATCTATAAATAGGTATATTTCTTTTTTAATAGTGAACAGGGTTCTTGAAATTAGCCTGAAAGCAGCTGTGTATTTGACCCACAGCAGCACCAACAAACAGTACACAGCAGCTCTGACATGCTATCAGAGTAATGGATCATTTTAAAGAGCCTGGAAATGATTAAACAGGGGTGCTGCTGCATGCAGTCTTTAATTGATTGATTAGATTTTGTGGTCATAAAATGACTGTCAGCTACAGCTTATCTGTAATTATCAGTAATCAAAACCAGACTTTTTTCTCTTCCTAATGCTCTTTCAGTGCTCTTGACATATGTGCAGCTCAGGCATGCATCTGCAGTTGCCTCATAGGGTTAGGCTGAACTGCACCATGCTCTGATACACACTCAACAGAAAAGAAATACCTCTGTGCCTCTGAAATAATGTGAGCAAAGAGGAGAGAAACTGGCAGGGAAAGGTCTGAGGTGTAGAATGTTCTTGTCACATTGTTCTGATGATAAGAGAACAGCAGAGAAAAATCATGCTCTTTCTTTCCCCCCCATCCTGGTTTGTGTACTGGATGAAGAGCAATCAGATTGTTCCTGGAGCAAATTTTATGCCCTACCATTTAAGAGAAACAAGAAAAATCATCCTTTTGTCTTGGGCATCCCTTCTAAAGTGATTAGAAGGACATTTGCTTTTGAGGGAAGTCCCTGAGGATTGTTCTGAAACCTCCTTTGATTGCACAGACTGAGCAAGAAGATGCTCACTCTGCTGAAATTACAGTGAGCTCTCATCAGTATCTCTGTTGCTCCAGAAACTGAAGTGGCTCTCTTGACATTTTTTCTTGCCATCTTGAGAGGACTGATGCACATCAAGTTGAAGGGATGAGCCCATTTCTGTCAACTCCCACTGGATGCTTCATGGGTGTAAAGAAGAGGGAAAAATTTGAACAAACTACTTTGGAAAAAAAAGAAAAAGACAACCTGCTGAAATCACATTCAATTTAGAGAAGTCATTTTATTTGGTCATCTAATTCCAGAGAAGAATCAAGGTTATAAATACTAAGTGAGGGAAGATGCTACCTGCATGCAGAGGTAGGAGAATAGGTCAGAAGCTGGTTAGGGTGCAAGTGCCACCCCTTTGCATCCTGCCCTGTTGGGAATGGTTTTAGATACACTGCAACTCAGTTTGTTGGTCATTGTGAACCCTGCTATGAGGCCACATTCCTGTGAGTCCAGCTCAAAGAGTAGCTGACCGTGCTCCCATTTGACCTCCTCTCACTGCTGACCACATTGGGATTAATTTCCACAACTTGTGAGAAGCACAGGAGGGTTGACATGTGTAACAGTCAAGCTGGAAAGCGGGAAAACACAAATTCAATTTTTCTGGTATATTTCTTGGTAGCAAAAAGAAGGGAAACTGAAAGAAGGGGAGGATTTCTGTTTTCCCAGCAGAAAGAGAGTATTAAAAAAAAAAAAAAGTAGTCGGGAAAGATGGCAGTGCTGAAAATGGGAAAAAACAGGTTATGTTCTTCCCATGTGTCAGGCACATCCTGCCTGCTGGTGGTCACCAGATCAAGTAATTCAGTGAAAGATGAAAGCTGAAGATACAGAAGAATTCTCTAGAAAATATATTTCCAAAAGCAGCCTACACCTTTAATGTCTATCTCCATGTAAACACCAGTTAGTTTTTTTAGATGTCTGGAAAGAGTACGTCTCATTAAATCAAGATAAGGAAAAAAATTATCTGCTTCATCAGATCAGTCATGAGAGTGTGTGGATTCAGTCTGTGTATATAAAGCACTTATTCTATTTGTTAAGGAAGAGCTGAATAGTATTTTATTTCCAATTTTTCATACTTTCATCGGTCACTTTGGTGAAAATACCTAGAGAACCTGCTATATATTTTCATAGGCTTCTCTACTGTCTTTTGAGCAAGGATCCCATAGATGTGCTTTATAAAGAGGAAAATCACCTCCTGTTAGCTCATGCTGGCAGAGCCATGTATGCCTGCATGCTGCTCCTCTCCAGAACATGGAGATTCTGCCTGTACTTCCTATTTTTGGATTTATATGTTGAAACTGCAGAGCCCTTGCAAGATGTTTGTCTGTCAGCAGGTGAGCTCTCTGGCAGAACCTTTCCAAAGTAATTGTGGGGAAAGATACATGGACCATGCTGGACAAGGGACTGAAAAACCCCAGCCAAAGCGCCGAGGCCAAGCAGCTCTCACCAGCCAGAGAGATTTGCAGTCCAGAGTAGCATCCTGCAGCTCCGGGTCAGCTCTGGGATTTCTACCAGATCTCCTGCTCCTATGCCAGGTTGAAATCCAACAGCAGCAGCTCCACATGCTTCCTCTCTTCTCAGAGTGGGCAAGAATAAAAGGTAAAGTCCTAAAGCAGGCAATGTGTGTCTCTCTTTTGTTTTGCTACCTGTAAAATGAATGGTCAATATCACCACGGCTTTTGGTTTTCTTTTTTTAAGAAAATCCTTATAGCAGAAAATACTGAGGGGAAAAAAAAAATTGCTAAAGTCATATTAGTGCTTTGATACCTGCAGAGGGAAGATTCCTGCTGTTCCATCATTTCCCTCAATTTTCAGGGAGGTGTTGCATTGCACTGGATGAAAATGCTACCCATAGGAAAATGTTAATATGCTGAAGAGCAGTTGCCAAAAAAAAAAATTTTATTTTGGCCCCCTTTGAATTTCCATCTGAAAAGTACTTCAGGGAATCAGAGCTGACAGGATGATAAATTTCTACTGCACTTTTGAGACTAAAAGTGCAAATTGGCACACAGTGATCACCTTTCTTAATCAGTTCAAGACGGACTTGGAAGGGGCTCATCTTGGTCTTCTATGTCTTGCACAGAGAGAATGTGTAGAACCAAGCTTAAGTTTCACCTCTGGATTTTTCAGGTGACCATGTGCACCACTGAAAAACTGACTACGATGCTGGCATGCTCTCATCTGAAATGCAAACTGTATCCTGGTGGGATGATTTGCACATTGCTATGAATGAAGTGAGAGCTGGGGAACAGGTCTGTTACACCCAGTGGCAAAACTGGAAGAAAATGAGCCCCTGGAGTGGCAGAGGAGAAGAATTAGTGACAACTAGAACTGCTGCAGCTTTTCAGGATGCAGCACCTGCCTTTGAGGGCTGTGGGAGGTGAAACTGGCATAGGTGAGCTTGTGCTGTATCAGACCCAGCTGGTACCCACATTATGCCCCTAGAAGCAGTGTTTTCCATGGAAGCTGCACGTGCCTGTGCTGATGGCTTCTGCTAAGAGTCAGCACCTGAACTAATGCGCACCTAAGGCAGTGGAAATCCTCCTGCTGATGGCAACGCTGCTGGAGCATCTCCTGGGAGTTTACCTCAAATATGTAAATACGCATCTCCTCTGATGGCTGAGGAGTTGTCAGAAAAGAAATAAAGGTTCATGGGTTCATAATTTACAACCAAAAACTCTTAACTGTGCTCATCTAATCTGCCACCGCATACATTGTAAATGGCAGGATTTCTTTAAAATCTCTGGTCTGCATTTCAGCCTCACTCCTCAAAGAACAGTTCACTTTAAGTAAGCTCACTGTAAAGGTCTGTTTCTGGTCCTTTTGACATGTCTCATCTTCAAACTGATTGCTTCTCTGGAGCCTAAAAATCTCCTCAGGAACACTTCATAGCTTCATTTTCCATAATGTTATTGACTAACTTTGCCCAGAATTCCCAAAACCTCAGAGATTTTATATTACATTTTTGTTTATTTTTGTGTCTTACTGCAGGCTGTTTTCTTATATTTCTCTGTATAAAGATGCAAGCTCCCACACAAAGAAACCCACAGACCACAATAACCTCTTGGATGGGGGAAAAAATTCTCCAGCTGTTATGTCCATTTTTGGAAAGTGCATATGAACTACTCGTAATCTGAGTTCATCCAAAACTATTTTTGAAGACTAGCTGTCAGCATTTTTGTCCCAGCAATATTTGTGTTCTTCTCTGAAAGTCACTAAACTTGGACACTGTGGCATTTAACTTTCAAAAAGAGGAGTCAAAAACATTTGTGTTGGGTTGAATGTACTTTTTAAATGGGAATAAAGCTAGGGAGAGATTATCTAAGAAAATAAGTCATGGACTCATTATATCCTTGATTTTCTTATCTCTAATTGTAAAATAAGTTAGATGACAGGTTTGGTTTTTAGCCTTTTCTATATATGAGTCTGCACATTTAATTATTCTCTTAGTCATGTCCATAAAATGGAGGATGACAGCACATTGGCTTTGAGGGCTGTACTTGCTACTTTTACTTCTGAACAGAGCTGATCAGACTCAGCCAAGACAACCAGAAGCAGAATCTGTGTATTTGCCACCAAATTAGACCTCCAAAAAAGTATCTCTGCCATTTGCTAATTCTCTCCAGTTCTGTATCCTGACAGGCTGCTGGGTGAATTTCTTTTATTCCCTGTGGGTCCCATTGGCCCAAGACCTCAGTTATGGTTGCAGGAAGGTCACTTTTCTTTAGTGGTCTGGGTGGACAAAGTCCAGCAATGTTGGTCATTACTTGTATTTTCAAATTTCCTCCTTTCCTGAAAGAGCCCTATACATTCCCAAGTAAGCTGTTCACACCAGTAGTTTTACTATTCTTTTTTCAGGACCAAAGATATTAACAACGATTTTAAACTTTTCAATCAAAAAGTAGAGGATAATATAATATGTTTCAAGGACTACTGAAATGCGTTACAAATATAATAAATCTTTCATAGTATTTCTTTTGAATCCTCTACTTATTTTAATCAATCAGTGATAACTGTTAACAATTATAAGCAGTCTGTTAGGAATCTTTTTTCATGTAAGCTTGTACTATGTTTACAATTCTATTTTCTCTCTAAACCTCTAAATACTGATAATCATATTCTTCAGCAGAAAGTGACTAAATATCAGCCTTCAGATCTACTGCAGTACAAAAAAGTTCATAAATATTCTGGAAAACTCATTTTTCTTGAGTATTAAAATTTTCTCATATAAAGTGTTATTAACTATATATTCTGTCATATTAAGTGAGCTAAATATCTTACTATTTGCACTTGATGATAATATGGGCCTATGAATTGTAATGATCAGTAAAACCTCAAAAAACTTCAGAGGTTTGTAAAATGGGTCTCTTCATCCCAAATGAGCATGTTCTAACATTGGTTTCCTGGTAGGATCTGATCTCACAAAGACAAAAACAAAAAAAAATATATTCCGAGATTTAATATCTCTTCTTAAAATAAATCTCTGCTTCTAAATATCAAAGATTATTTTCCCATGAAATGAGACTCATGTGCTGCAAACATTGTTTCACAAAGATCCTGGAAAAGGTGGAAGTAGAGGTTACATGTACATTCCTCTGCATATTCTATAACCACATCAGTCATTTGCTAAAGAGTGACCCTGGGACAAAACAATATAATATCACCTCTTTATGGGAACAACATCAGAGGCAAACCAAAAGAATGACAAACATTTAAAGCTTATAGGCAACACCTTACTAATCATAGCAAACAACCTGCAATTCTATTAAAATCTCGGAAACAGTCTCTGGTAACAATTATGATAAAAATGAGGAAATATGATATTCTACTAGCATTCTGGTATTATAAGATTTGCCCAGCTAGCAAAAAAAGCTATATAGGATCACCTGGAAGAGGTTTTACAAGGTGCCATTCTGCCTAGAGATGGTTTTAACCCACTGTTTTGGAAAGTCAGACCGACAGAGAAAACGAACAAGTCTTGACAAACTATTTGATAAACCTGCCGAGTACAGGAGGCTGCTTACTGCCTTGTAAAAAATTTTCACTTAAAGTGCTATAAAAAGATCAGGTCCAGAACTAAAAACAGAAAATTAGTGAAGTATGAGTGATATTTGGGACAGTAGTCTCTGTATATGCATAGAGGGTTACATTAAAATCCTCTACTCATCTTCCCTCTATCTAATTTAAATGCATTCATAACACAGGGTCAGGCAAACAGCAGTTGGTTTTCCATAAAAATAAAGTATAGGCTAAAATAATTAGGCATTTGGAAAAAAGCTGGGGACTTTGGTTAGGCTGCTAGAGCCAGATGGAACTTTTTTTTCTTTCTTTAAAATCCAGTGCTTTATGAAAGCTACAGAGAAAGATTGATTTGTTAGCAGCAGTAAGTAGTATAGCCCATGCTCTTGTAGAAAAGAAAGCACGCTGGCTAGTTCAGAAAATGAAGAGGAACTGCTTTTAAAATTCTTATTCTTTGATATATGTTATTCCTTCTGCAGGGTCCTAGTGGAATTTATTATCCTTCAACACACTGAGCCTTTTTTTTTTTCAGAAATGAGAATGAGAGAAACTTGTAGACTTTCTTATTCGACATTTCAAGGACATTTTATAGCTGCAAATGTTTGGCTGTGACATTGTAACCCATTAATTATAAATATTGATCTTAGGTAAAGTCCAAAACATGAAACTTCAGCAGTCATAGTAACTATACCCAGTAGTTACATTCTGCAGTTCATCTATGCAGCAAAGTGTTCTTTGCAGTGGGGACACCCAGGAACTTCACATTACAAATAGGGAAATGGGAGCAGGAGAAGCTGAAGTACTTCCAAAGAAAGATAATTGTACAACTTTGATTGCTTGCAGTTATTTTTCCACCGTTTTATACAGTATCCCCCAAAATTGGCTTGTCTCTAGAGCTGGATAATCTCATTTCACTGAATTGCACAGGTAATTAAAGAAACAGAGGAGACAGAGAATTATATAAGATGATTTTTTATTTTTTTTTTTGGCAGTTTGGACTCCAAGATGTGAAATTAGGAAGAGTTCTCAAGTCGTTTCCTCTTTTAAAATTTCAACAAACATATTTTTAACTCTGTTCTTCCGGGATTTTATTCCCAAGATATGACAGTTCACACCCTAGTACAGCTGTCATTAATTAATGCTTTAGTCCTCCTACAGTACTCTAAGTAACAAGATCTGTGGAACATAATCCAGCCTAAGACAGAAACATAAAATGCCTACATTATCACAAAACATCCTTTTATTTTCTGTTTATCAGCATTTAAATCCAGCAAGATGCTTACCCAAGTCCAATTCAATTGCTTACAGAAGGCATTTAGGTCTCTAATGATTAGCATCTGACTCCTTTTACAACGATCAAAATGCACTTAAAACATTAAAATAGAAATTTAATTTTACCTAGGATTTGAGGTAAGATAGGCACATAAGCCATTTAAGTTCTGCATGGATAGATATACAAGCTGTGGAAATAAATAGGCACCACTAAAAGGTCCCAACCTTTTCTTTAAAGAAAGAGGAAATATGTACAAAACTTTTTTCAAACCCATCTCCTTTTTATCTGATGGTGAACTCCAGCTCACTTCATTTGAAGACTGAATTCATCAGGAATGTCATGTGTTCTACTGCTGAAATATTTGTTCCTGATTCAAGAAAATAATGAAATGTTAAACAGTGGTAAGCAAGCTCAGCTCTTGAAAGCTAATAATACACAGCTCTTATTTTACCAGTGATTTCTGCTCAGCCTAAGGGTGAGCATAAGAGAATTAAATCACTTTGGTATAATACCCCTAGCTGGTTTTTGGGGTTTTTTTAACAGATCCTTAAGGGCAACCCCACTACATAAATATGTCTCCTTTACTTGGAGTAATGGAAGCCAGGCCAGGGTAAGTCCAGCGCTACCCGACACCTGGTTTTCTGGGCTATTCATAGAGATGATCTTTGAAGCAGCATTAATATGACCCATTTTAGAGTGACTGAGAATTTGGCCCAACTTCCTCGCCCCTCCCAGAGCTACAGTTGTTAAAGTTTCAAGTAATGGAATCCAGTAGCATGAAATAGTACATTTATTTTTCTTAGGCACACACACACACTCACACACACATGGTCATCATAATTTCCTACGACATGTAAGAGAAGAAAACTCTCCTACATAATGTTCTAAAGGTTGAATATTTGGCTACCTACTTTTTCCAAAATAACTATTAAAGTTGTAATCGAAAGTGTTCCAGGCCACAGGGTTGGGTGGTTAAATTACATACTGAGGGGGAGATGGGTTGTGAACACTCAATGTGAGATTTATTCACTCCAAAAATTCTTTCATTAGGAAAACCCAAGACAGGCAACTCAAATTTATAATAAGAAAGTGCCTTTTTTTTTATTCTTGAACTGACCATTTTGGAAACTCAAAGCGTTCCAAGCATACTATTAATTTTTTACAATGTCAGCATGCTTTTTATAAACTGTTTGGTTTTTTTTTTTTTTCTGAATTTTAACAGTCATACATTTAGGAAATATTTTATACCCCAGAGGAAAGATTTTGCTTTCCCTGAAGTGGGGAACAGTATCATATTTAAGCCATATGATCTATTTTTAAAAACTCTGTAAATATGGAACAAGCTCTTTCCAAATTGTTCACATTATAAACAGTGCCTAGGAAGGGCTGTGTTGGGTTTTGTTCTTAACGGGGATTTCTTCCCTGGATTTCCTACGCAATTGTCAGGGTGAAGGCCCAGCAGCGCTTCAGCTTTGCGTGGGCTGGGGGAACCCTGGCAAAAAAAGCCACGTAGGTGGACACATCTCCATTTCCTCGTGACTGCCTCCTATGCAAGTGATCCAGAGCCCCGTAAAGCCTTCTCATAGCTTTTCCAGCAAGGACAGTAAGCTCTGATCAAGCCATCTGAATAGACATAAAATCAGGGTAGATGCTCCAGCAGGCAGTGGGTTGGGAGGAATTGGGTTTGTCCCTTGGGACTGACTGTGATACCATTTTTATGGTATCACAGCTGCTGGCCTCCCTGAGTCACAAATATGGTTTAAAACATGTCTTATCTGTTGATTCCTCCCCTCCTTCCCCAAATCATCTCAACCTGAAGAAAAGCATAGAGGATATGGTTCTGAATTTTTAACTTTGAAAGGTCACAGCTTTATAACCTACTCTGTTACAGCTGAAATTAAAACATGAGAACTGTTGTCTTTCAAAACTCACTGAATCTTTCAAGAAGTTCTCTTCCCATCTCATCCCTATAATTCTATGTTTTCTACTTCTGATGTTTCAAAGACAATGTTTTAATGACATGTTACAAATAAATTACAGCTATTCGCTGTCTTTCGGGTTTTCTTTGTTGCTTTTTAAACTGGGCTGAGGGTAACCAGAGTTCTTAGAGGCAGATAGTCCTGTCCTTTTCTTTCAGGCCCCCATCACCTCCAAAACAGATTAAACCACATTCCCAGAGTGAGTAGTTGCACACAAAGGGCACGAGCGGCAGGGCAGGACCTGCTCAGCCACAGTTGGGTTTGTTGGAGGGCAGTGCAGCTCTGCCAGGCTGCCTCCAAGAGCTTTTGAGTTTTAGCTCTCCTGCTCGCATGTTCCCTCTACCCTTGCCGTGATTTAACAGGGAAATTAGTCCTCATCTTTGACATAGAACTTCTTTACAGGACATTTTCAGTTTATTTTATTCAGAGGTGTCATATAAAAGGTACAGCCTGGCAACGGGATAGAGCTGAAGAATTCAGTAGCTCTCCAGAGAAATCAGTTACAGGCCTGGGACTATTCACTAGTAACCCAAAGGAATTAATCTCCTCCTTCCACATAAACAAGCCCTACGCAGAGCCTAGGTAATAACATAATTACAACCACACTTCACATACGCATTACCATCTGCCCTTCTCTGTTCTGACAGCAGTTCTTCCTCAGGGTTACGTGAAAAGGAGAAAAATGATTAGCAGAGAACAAAAACATATCAGTAAAGAATAATATGTGTTTCCTTACTAGAAAGCCTCTGTCCTCTCCTCCCTCTTTATTCCAGTACATACAGAACTATAAAACACAGAAATGTTCACATCAGGATATTAAGTATTAAAGCGCTGATGTCAGCAAGCCAACAAAAATGCAAAAGACAATATAGAGAAGTGTTACTGGGACTACCACTGTAAAGTATTCATTTTATGGCAGATTTTAAATCTAACCCAAAAAATGGCAAGCACATAAATTGTTAGATTAACTAAATCACATTAATTCCATACATTCTGCTTCATCAGAAACAATTTCTTAGCACCATCAGAGAGAAACACAGCTGAGTCCTGACATATTTACAATCAGCACCAACAGCCTTCATGTTTTGGAATTCTTCTTCATCACCTTTCTAACAACTTACATATTTCATAATGTTCACCAGGCCCAGACAGGCATTAAGATGAGAAACTGGTTATATATATATANAACAGGGATTTCACTACTTTCCTAAGAACAAGGGAGAAATTTAGTTGGTAAAATAATTTGGAAGAAATTTCAGAGTATGAATATTACTGACTGAATAACTCTTTATATATTATATATATATATATATATATAATATATAAAGAGTTATTCAGTCAGTAATATTCATACTCTGAAATTTCTTCCAAATTATTTTACCAACTAAATTTCTCCCTTGTTCTTAGGAAAGTAGTGAAATCCCTGTTTGCCTTTGGCATCAGGAACTGGTTTACTACCAATCTAAACTTTGCATGATGTCACTGATAGTGCATTGTCATTGTAGGCATGACACCAGGCATTCTCGCTAAGGACTGTGTGTGCATGGTAATGTGTATGTATAAATATGTACGAGACAGAGACAGAAAATGTGCGAGCAGTTTTTCAGAGCAAACAAACTGGGAATCCTGGCATTTTTAATCCCTGAAGTGCATGCTGTGCACAAGGAGTGACCTGTGGGCGAGTTGATGTAGAAAGAGCGCACTCCTTGCTCTTTCCTAGAAAAATCCTGCCAAAAACCTTAGTAAATGGTGCAGAATGCTTTTTTTCCAATTGGTCCCCTAGGAGTCACAAGTAAGAAACAGAGAGACAAAGGAAAGTAGAAAGAAAGCATCTATGCACTGCATGTTCAAAAGTGCATTTAGGAAAAACAAAAAAGGAAGGAGGGTGGGGGAAGAGAGGTTTATGGTTTGGTCATTTTATCCCTTGAGTGCCATTAAATGTTCCAGGCTGTGTGTATCTGGTACTGTGCCAAGTATTTCATGTCTTTTCCACAGTGCTGCTGAACATTCCTGCTAATGGCCAGATCCTCTCAGACCTAAACCTGCTGACTCTTCCAGGTAAGAAATAACATTCAAGAAGGTGTTAGTGATGTGGGCTGAACAGACGTGCTGCAACACGGGGTCTTTGCAGAACGGGCTCTCCACTCTGCTCACTGCTGAAGAACTAAAATTCTGGAAGAGGAAGACTGGAAGATCAGATCCTGCTGTACAACACACACATCCTCAGAGGACTTTTTTTTTCTTGCAGGGGGTCATATGGACAGTGAGGAACACTGCCAATGTTTCTATGGAGGGATTCAGGTTTTAGGCTCAGCACAGTCTTCGAAGGTCTAAGGCAAAAACACAATCTATAAAGCAACAAAGTGGGCATTGACTTGCTGACTGACCACCTGACTGCAGCCAGAGTACCTCTTAAATATCACTTTGTGTCTCTGTTATTCCCTTACCATAATCTCTCTTGGGTCCTGTTTAATGTGGGGAAAGCACATCACAGTCAGTCTGCAGGGTAGAAGTAAATGCAGTTCTCTCCTATGGAAGAGTTGAACAGGACAATTCCTGAACCCACAGCAAACATGTTTCAACTATATACATTTCAAAACATGTTGTGATGGTCTTCTTGCTTCCCCTAAACAGCTGGACACAATTCACTTAATAACCTCTCTCTCTCTACAAACTGCTTAATATTTCCTAATAATCCAACTTACTACTTTGTTGCTTTAACTTTGACTGTAGTGGCCTAAGTTTTAAATTTACCCTTAATGTTACTGCTATAACAAATGGAGCATGAGACTGACACCTTCTGGACAACAAAACATGTAAAACTCCCACTTTTCATTTATCACTATGTTGGGCCTGTTTTCCCGAGAAATAAGGAAAATACTTGGTCTGCATTTCTGTCTCTAACCAAGATTTGTCCACAGAGGGAAAGAATTGGAATCTTTGTTTTTAATTGCAATTGCATACCATGCTTTCAATTTGTTTCCCTTACTTGGCATTAAGTTTCAATGTTTAGGTCATACTCTTGCTTCTACTTTTCTCAGCAGTGAACAAATACGGTCCTCTTAGCTCCTAAGAAACTAAAGATGGTTTTTGTCCCTGTGTTTATCTTGAATACCTAGGACTTTGCAGAAGCTGCTCTTTTCTTCTATAATGAATGGTACTGTATTTCAAGGGTAATCCCTTGGGAAAGACACTGAGTAAATGACAAACAAACCCAAGCAAGAAGAAAAGACCAAGACGCATATGCTGCCCAAACTTTCCTTCACCTTCTCCAGCCCCCTCAACAGCAAATCCCCCACTAAACCCCAGAGCTCAACATGAAGCATATGTGAAAGCAATAACTTGCTCTGGAGAACCAATGTCTTTATGTTACCCTTTAAATCAGATAAGTCAGTCAAACAAATAATGTAAATCTAAATTAAGCCAGTTGGACAATGCCTAGAAAAGCCCAGTGTTTCTGGAAGTGCTGAAATAACATTTCCTACAGCCAGCATAAGATTTAAAAAAAAAAAAAAAAACATCAAATCTAATTGGGATAGTGTGGCAACCTTATTTACAGACCATAGCTGTTTTGTTGGGTTTTTTTTTTAATACTCTCCAAACTAATGTTTGTTTTTAATGCACTGCTGTCTTTCAATTTGGCACACATTTAGCTGGAAAAATTGCCATACGAACAGTCAGGAGCCAAAAAGAGAACATTTAAGTAGCTAATTAGAACAGTGTCACACAGTCCCACAGCAGCAGAGGTAGGTCTGTATTGCTGCTGAAGCAAACACAGGCTTCTGCCCTAGCTCCACCCATCCTTATTCACAGTGACACCTATAATTATAATTGTCCTGTAGTGTTTGGTGTTGCCATATACATCAGCCCTTCAAGTGGCATATCTGCTGCCTCTCAGTTTCCTCTAAAGACCTCGAGCTAGGTTATGTAGTGTCCTTGGGAGCAATTACTTGTCTCCAGTCACTTTCTGGTGATACATAAAGTAAGAAATTTAAAAAAAATATATCCCCAGTACCGTGTGTATGGTGACCCCACACAGATGCTGGCAAGTGCAAGCAAACCAAACATGCTCTTTAAAACATGGTAACACCCCATGATGCCACAAGGAAGTTATATGGCCTATCATACAAAGGCCACAAGCAGGAGAGTTTGCTGTTGGGTAAAAATAAAAGGAAGAATTTAAAAGATTTTTTTTTAAGTAGTTCTATTAATATCCAGTAGTATTTAAAAATACAGATTTTAACAACACATCTTAGAATAAATCAGAAACTCATAGAATGGTCTGTGTTGGAAGGAACTTTCAAGATCATCTATTTCTGGCCCCCTGGCATGGGCAGTGACACTTCCCACTAGACCAGGTTGCTTAAACCTGTCCTTGAACACTTCCAGGGATGTGGCATTCACAGCTTCTCTGGGCAACCTGTTCCAGTGCCTCACCGCCCTCACAGGGAAGAATTCCTTCCTAATATCTGCTGTCAGAATCATTGCCATCATTTCCCAAGGCATTCCCAAGGGTGGTCTTGTTGCTAAATCACAGGACTGGGAAACAGCCTCTGTTCCAGAAAATGCCTAAACTTCCCTCTGATCCTCAGAAAGTGCTTTAACCTTCCAGCTCTCTTAACCTTCCAGCTTTCACACAGATAAAATACCTAAACCATTTTAGCCCTGCCTGTCTTCAGTCTCTTCCAGAATGGATTTCTTAATGTCCCTGAGCCATGCTGGCAGTGTTCTTTGAGGGCTAGCACTGAAATGGTCTAGATGGAAGTGCAAATAATTAGTAAAACTGAGGGGTGTTTGTCAGCTGAATATTGATATTTTTGTGAGGCTTTCTGTAGCCGTGAGCTGCCAAATGGTCCCATTTTGCAAAACTACATCGGGAATTTCATGTACATTAAACCCAAACCATCAGGTCAAATGCAATTCTCATTCGCTAAATGCTGAGCGTCGCTGGTATAAATCTATACAAAGTGCAACAGGATGAATATGTTAAAGTTCAAGAAATATACCAAAAAGAAAAGATTTTTTGTTCTAGAAAGTGTGTATTAGATAAACTTTACCTTGAAATGCTGGTCTCCTGTGAACTCAGTAGATATTTTCCGTATGTCCATGTGTTGGAAGTTTCATAAAATGCTGAGCATGTATATTTAAAATAGCTCTGACAATGTATTAAAAAGCTCTAAAATATTATGACATGGCCAACTTCCATGTTTTTTAAAATCCATGACATGACACAATATATATTATGTGTGGAAATATACCTCATAAATACTGGCCAATGTCATAATATTTTTAATGTTTTATATGTTGTCAAATCTGCTTTAAACACAGTATGTGTGCTATACATTTACTGAAACATAACTCAGAGAGATGCAAGAAATCAGCCATATTCTTTTTCCATGTGGATTTATTATATATTTTATGATTTTGTTGCTTCATATTGTACCAAGCCTTTTTTTTTTCTTTTTTCCTTCTTTCTCTTGCCTTCTTTCCTTCTTGCTTGCTTTCTTTTTCTTCTTTCCCTGCTTTTTCTTACTTTATTTTGTTTTCTTGCTTTCTTTCTAGCTTTTGCTTCTACCTGTCTTGAACCAGGCAAAAGTTGCATGATAAGCAAGAAGAGAGTTCGTAGTTTTCTGTAGTTCACTTTTCTCTTAGGTATGCCTCTGAACCAAGTGGCTCCAGCTCGTGTACAGGTATGATTACGTTAACCTTATCTTTAAAAAGAAGGGAATTCACTGCCTTTCCTAAAGCTCCTGCAGTGTCAGAGTTTCACCCACCTCAGCCCAGCTGTGGGGGCAACAGAACATTTTATGATGCCCTGGGACAAGGCAAGTACCAGCAGAGCAGCTGAAGTCCTGGAAGCCCAAAATGCAGGACTTTCCTTTGTGCGTCAGTGTGATCGCAATGCAGTCAAACCCTGCAAGGCAGGGCAAAATTTCAGCACCTCAAAGGTGTCGCGTCCCTGGGCTGGTGGTTGCTGCCTCCTGGCTTCCAAGAGGCCTGGCCAGTTTAGGTGTGGACTGGCCAGGTGCTGTCACTGCCACTTTCAGATGACTACCCCTGACATCGGTGGGCACTACAAACTGTATAAACACAATGTCTCCCTGCAAACCAGACCCTTCATCCATTTCACTGACTCAGGCATGACTGAACACTTGCCCACCTCTCAGGAGCACAATCTCCCACATCCAAAGGCAAAATAATAATGCAGAGTGGAATAGTTCCATCAGCAAGGAATGCTATGAGATTACTTTTTTAAGGAAAAAAAGAGCTACTTTATTGCAGTTGTAGACTGAAATCCTGGCCCCAGAGGTAGACAGGAAAATCCACAGGGTTCAAAAGGCAAAAGGTTTTACCTCTACATTTCTTCCTTAATGGACACGACCATGAGTTTCTACTGCAAACACCTTCATACAAAAAATGCCTAGCTATGACAAGAAGGAGCAACAAGCACATCACAGAGATGGCTTTTTGAAAATGCTTTAGTAGAAAAAGAATATATATGTAATTAATGACCTTCTTAGCGTAAAAGGGAGTGGTACAGTAGTTCACCAGTTCACCAAAAAAAACACCCAACCACAAAAAGAATAAGAAAAGAACTCAAAATATTTTAAAATGTTATTTCATGGTTTTTATTTTATTTTGTCAGGTTTTTCCCTTTCCTTTTTTTATTCTTCCTGCATTTTCCCTTCAGAAATCGAAGGGAAGCTTAATTAAAACAAGTTGTTCTGCAAGCAACAGAACTAATGAAACCTTGTTTCCTGTGGGTTCTCGTCCTGTAACCCCTGCTGTGATAACCTTAGCTCCATTCTCACATCCTCTATGGCTGCCCTTGCAGGTCCCCAAAGCAACCACTTGAATTCCCACACTCCCTACAATTCCCCACCATGTTCCTAAAATTCACACTCTACACATATGCTGTCTTGTCTCCAGTTCCTTCCTAAACCATACAACTTTGTCAGAAGTTGTAACAACTTCATTATCCTTGTGACTGGCCTCAAGCCAGATTGCTCACATGTCTTTAAAAATGATATTTAATCTTCACTCCTGTATCTTCCATTAATCTTAGTGTCACCCTATAATGTTAGACGTGAAAAAGAAACATGAGAAACTACTAATGTGAATGAAAATATAGGAAATGCATTCCAGAGTAGCACTCCATAAGGGTTCACATCTATACTCGGACCCGTTAAATATTTAGCTCTGAAAAAATGTTGCAACTGCATTGGCACAGACAGCCCAGCTTGTGATCCAGGCCATGGGCCTGCTGTGTAAATTACTATTGGATTCCCTGGCAGAGGGAGGAAACATGGAAATCAAAGCCTGGGAATTCAGTAGGTGGGCATCAGGCAATAAATCAATAAATAAATATTTCAAACAGAAAAGTGCTTGTGTCTGCAGAAGCAATAACCCAGAGCTCGAGAACCCCTGTGCTTTGTGCCTGAAGGGTACAGTGAGATTCCAGGGAGCACCAAGATATGGGCCAGATGACAAGTCTGTGTGTCGTGGTCAGGGACGTTTAGGAGACCCTTCTGGGATGCCTGAGTGGAGTGGGATGCACTGCCTCCTCTCTTGGTTTTGCTGGTGAAATACATGCAGCCATGCAGCACCAACCCAACCCCATCAGGATGGCTTTTCCTCAGGAATTGAAATGATTTGGCACATTCCACCATCACAGACTGGATAGTCATTTAGCATGAGCGCAGATGTTCAGCCCTTTCCAAAAACCCAGCCCTTTTGAAGTGCTTCTCCTCAGTCATCCAAAAAGCACAGAGACTGGCAGGCATCAGTCCCCTGTGAAATTCTCTGGATGGGGAGGAAGGTGCCTGAGCAGGATCAGCCTTAACATCTGAACTGTGTCCTCACCACTTACCTTCTTTCCATTAATCTACTGTACTCCACTTTCTAAGATACCTTCTCATGAGCCAAAAGTTACTTCAGTCAAGCTAGGAAAAAAGAAGTGTGCATAGAAAATATGTGAGAGAGCACATTTTTTAATGCATTTCTCCTCTTCTATCTTATAGATATCTTAATAGTGTGGGCCAGTAATTCCGAAACAGGATGGGAGAAAGAAAAAGTACGAACAATTTTATTCTGGGAGGTGGTCAAGGCAAAAAGGAAGAATAAATAAAGAAACTACAGATTTAAGGAAAAGTAACTAAATATAATCACTGTATGTACAGAGGAGATGTTACAAATAGCAGAAAAGGCAGTTTTGCTGAAAAGAGCAAGCTGAAACAGTATGTGAAGCAAAATGAGAGCCATCAACCAACAGTGTAAGTGAATTTTGGAAATATTTCTGGGATCTCCTACAACGTGTATCACTCCACATTAAGCCATCTAAGGCAAGTGTCCAGAAATACTGTGGAGGAAGGAAGAAAACGCTTGAATTTTTTTTCAGAAGGAATACTGTCATTAACTTTGCTAGAAAGTTATTTCTTTTCCTTAGGGAAAGACAAAAATTTTATGTTTCTAAGAGATGATCCTTGGTTCATTTTATATTGCACAGGTTAGCTGAAGACACTTGGATCTGAAACACAACTCATTTTTCCATAAGTAGCATTCTAGCTAAAAATGATCCCTCTACACCCACAGAGAGTGTGTCATTGTTCTCCAACAATGAAATCCATGAACAGATAGCAGTGAAAAATGGATAGTACAACAATGCTTTTAAAGGGTGAGTTTTCCCAGTACAGCAGTTTGGTATAAATTAGAGAGAGACAACATGAAGACAGACAACAGCAACTTCTGCAGCTAGAGGTGGAAGGAGGAAAGCAGCCTTCCCTCTGTGCCTCCATCTGAGGGGCATCTTGCTCCCAACAGCATAAAGACATGATTTCTGACTGCCCAGAGAGCAAAGTAGGGGGAAAACACAGAACCTGGATAATTGCACTTGAAAAGAGAGCAATTGCAAGCAACCCAGGTGCACAGTTCAGAGGTCTGGTTCCTCCACACTCTCCCCGGGTACTTTGAGAGAGCAGGAACAATTCCAGCTGCAGTTGGAGCAAGAGTGCAGGGAAAGGGGCAAGAGAGAGACTGCCAAAAATAACCCCCTCTGAGCTGCAGAAGAAGTGATTGAGAAAACAGAGTCAGGGCTGTAACATACAGGCCTGTGTATGAGTCCCAAACACAGCAGTGAGTGTTGACTTCAAACTGCGGAGCTTTTCATGGAGGGGGAAATATCCCACCACCTCTTAGTTCTAGTATAACTATGCTTCCACTTGCCACATCTTATATCCTGCTGTAATTGCATCTCAGTGAGCCATGCCCATGCTGCATATGTACTTCCCAGCCTGCCCATATGCTTCTTAAGTGGTGAGCTCATCTAAATCACCCCTCTCATTTACCTCCTACAGAAACTATTCATGGCCAGTCTATTTCTATTCTGACCAGATCGTTGATGCTCCACAGGACTTTGTGGAGCCAAACCTACCAAGATAATTGTCAGATATAGAACTGGTTACGAGAAGCTCCTCCCAAGAATATTTATTTGGTTAAAAGAATCCCAGAGATTCTCAAATTCCTGTGAAGAGCAGGTGATTGTTTTTGCCAACGCTTAGCCTGGATTCTTATGACAGCTTTTTATATAGCTGTAGGCACCAAGCACGTTGGCCTCTCTGAGGCCATGCTTTTGTCAGTCCATATCAGGCTGACAAAAGCTGACAAGCAGACACCAAGGTGAACTCAAGATGTCTTGAAAGTCATGTACAGGTTCATTCATGTCCAGAGGTAATCAGCACACACAGTCGGGGAAAAAATTGTCAGAGTTGGCCATGGCCAAATTTCTAAGAACTCTGTTTCTATGGCAGAAGCCAGATATTCTGCACCTTTTCTAGGTCTCTAAATAATAGGCTGTACTTTTAGGCTGCATCAACCCAAGCAGCTGAGGTCATTTGACTGCATGGCCACTCATTTAAAATATCCACAGTCCTGCAAGTTCTTTCTGAAAAATCACAGCTGAAATGTACTGGTTCAGAACACTGGAGAATTGGGTATGAAAAGGTGAAAGAGGCTCAGTTTCTCCAAATACATTGTCATCTCCAAACACATGTGATCACCAACATAATTCGAAGTCTCTCTGATTCAAAATAGTATGTTTGTCTGTATTCAAGATTTTCTATGAAGTCCTTTTTTGGTGGAGGACGTCAGCATTTCACTTGGATGTGTGAAAGATGTAGGTAGAATTAATCGACATTGTTAAAATTTTAATGTCAGCATGAATTTTAATGAAGGAAGGTTAGAACAGAAAGTCTTGTTCACATATGGACTTCTTGTCCTTATATGGCACCTGTCATTGTATGAGCTGGAACAGAGCTCCAGCTTTCTGATCCTTCTGTTCCTTCCCTTTCAGAGCTAAAGCAAAAAGAGACAATCAGATATGTCTCTATACAGTGTTGTGGGTGGGGAAAATAGTAAGAGGTAGTACCTGGTAGTATTTAATAGAACCTTTTTAAATGGGGTGATAGGTAGGTTTTAAAGGCTGCCTGTGGCCCAATGGGGCTATGGAACAAAAGCACAGGAAGGAAAATTCAAGACAACTCTCAGGAAAAACTTCCTAACGGTGTGATACACAACCTAATATTGTGGAATAATCTTCTAAGAGAAGAAGTGGAAGCCCAGCTGAATGACTAATTTTAAAATTAGACTGTAGGAAACAATTCAGCATTGGCAAGGCAAATGGACAAGATGACCTCATCAGCCTTTTCCATCTCAGATTTCTATGGTTCTGAGGACAGAGAACAATAAAAAGCCACTGCACAGATTCAATCCCAGAGAGAGTTGCAATGGGATAAATGGGATTGGCTATTAAAAGATGTAGATTGCAAAAGAGACTGTAAATGAGGAAAAGTGCATGTGAGGAGAGATGAAGTCACTAGTGTGTTTAGAATGTAGACTTGGAGGCAATGATAGGCAAAGTCCTGGACAAGGAACAAAAAATCAGAACAGAACAACTTCAAAGATAAAAAAGACAGCAGAGCATGGGGTAGTGAGTCTAGACAATTTTGCATGGAATGCATTCGCACTTAGCAGGTGCTGGCTGTGCACAACTCTCATTCATTAAGAGCCATCAGGGCAAAGCCATTTTAAATACTAAAAGATTATGTGGGAATTTAAGGGTGATGCCCAGGTCGTTGGAAAGAGAGTGATATGGATGTTGTGCTTTTGCTCCAGGCCATGCACATCTGCTGGTCTCACCAGCATTTGCAGCAACAAAAATGCCCCCACTCATTTGGCAGGAGGGCTCAGGCTGTGTGGATTTGTCTTCTGAGCCAGTGTCATCACCAGCTACTTTCTAAGCCAGTTCTGGCAATTAAACACACAGATTTCCTTTTGTTCATGCCAAGCACGAATCTTAGTTTTGTTAGTATTTATTAGAGAATAAAGCACTGCAAGAAAGCCTAACATTCTGAATTCACCTTGATGAAACACAGGTAAATAACTGTACATTTATTGTCTACTGGGAAGCTAAAACAGACATCAACTTCACAACCAGTAAAACTGAAATCATTATGTATCTTAGCCATTTGGGGAAGGGTTGGGAGTGATCCATCCCAGATTTTTGAAAGTGGATTCATGGTTTATAGTTATTCAAACCCATTTTGCAGCAGCTTCCAAACTGTATTTGTGATGTGTGCTGTGTCACATGTCCTGCGGTATTATGGACTGGATGAATTTTTATGTTATGCGATACCAAATGGCATGACCAGATTCCATTGTTCACAGTTCATGAAAATTCCAAAATGCTACAAAATTTAAAAAAAAATATTTTCATGAATACATAGCAAGCTTTGGAGTATTTGCAGAAAACAAATATTGTGGAGCTCCCCACCACTAACAGACACAAAGAAGCTAATCAAATGAGAATAATTTATACATTGACCATTTTCTTCAAGCAGTTTGAAGACATAAAAACCAAAAATGTATAGTGGCCTAAAAATGTTATATAATATGGTTAAGAACTTAGAAGTGCATCTGAAAATAATGAATTTCTACAGCATTAGAAAGTGATGCCATCACAGCTGCTAAAGCACCTGTGTAAACTGCAAGAAGAAAAAGTCACTCTACCCCATGGAGGGGAATCCTGTATTGTTTTAGGCAACATGCTAGTAGTATATGGGAAAGTTCATAAGATATAGGAAGTCAATTCCCAGAAAGAGCAGGGAAAGAAACTTAATTCAGGGAGAGGTGCATTAACTGTATTTTTACTGTGCTCCTTTTTAGAAGTACCATGATATCAGTAGCAGTTGGAGGTATTCACTTCCAAAGGAAAACAAGAAAGAACATCTTATTCAAAGCATACACTATGAAATACTGTCATACAAAAAAAGAAGTGATAAATTTTATGCTTTATCACAGAATATATATTTTTGCAATATAATATTTTCTGTCATAAACTTCAGTATAATATCTGAGAAACTAGCAAACTCACCTGCTACTAAATAGCCTCTAAGATGTGATTTATTCTTCCCTAAGCTCTTGATCCTCATATATTATCAGGTTGCTATTTTTTGTTGTTAGTTTTGCTGATTGTTATTATGAACATATTTTGCTCGATACCATAAATCCAGATGAAAGCTGCATAACCTTTTATGATACAGTCAGATGAAGTCTTTTCGGGCACTTTTTATCATAACCACTGAAAATTATTTTAGACTCTTTCTCTCAAATAAGTAACTTTGAAGTCACCTGGATGAGGAAAACCTGCTGCCACCAGCAAAACTTAGAATATCTTCTTTAAAATGCATTCTAAAAGAGTATCTAATAAAGCCAGGTATCAGTAGGTAGAAAGTCGAAAGAGGGGATCTGAAAAATATGTTATTGTAGGACATTGAATTACTGAGGAAAAAGAAAGGCACAATATAGAAAAGCATAATAAAGAGTATTATCTGCAGGAAATGAACACATGTTAAATAGTGACTGGCATTTAAGGAGTTTTTGCTTGATTTTATATAATTTCAGAATAATATGTAGGTTTGTCTTATATAGTATTTTTTTTTTAAATAAATAAATGTTATCTTAAGGAGCCATCCCAAAAAAAGTTTTTTGGATGAATATGGGAATTAATTAATTTCACCATAGGGGTACACCAGCAAAATGAATCTTCGTTCATTCTCAAAAGTTCTTTGAGCTCTGATTTTGTAGAGTGTTTTCTCTCCCTTATACCAATTTCCTGTAGTGTGATGAGCCACTGGAACAAAAATGCTTGCTGCAATAACTAAGTTGTACTTGAGCTGAGATTTTTCTAGGATGACACAAGGTAAGGTCATGATGTCTTTTTTTATTCAGCCCTTGAGCTGCCTGTTACAGTTCAGCACAGTAGTTGCCAGAGAGAATAATTTTAGTGGTCTAAACCTGATGTCAGATCAGACGTCCTGGAACAATAAGGTTTGAATATTGGCAGAGCAGAGCAAGTTCTTCAGCCTTCTGTGGTAGCTCTGTTTTACTAGTAGGCAGTTTATTGAACAGGGGACTTTAAACTCTGCCCACAGAACCCAGAACTCGTATGAAAATTAAAACTTCCTTGTTGCTTTCCACAAGCCCACGAGACAGTTCCAGTGTCATGGGCCAAAGTTTCCCATTCATCCCCTTCTGAGCTTTATGCTGTTCATTTTCTGTCATCTGCTGTGGGGATGGATGTGTGTCAGCAATGCCGCACTGTGAGAACTAAAGCACTGCGGGAGACTTTGCGATGAAAACTGCTACACTGAAATTAATCATAATTATCATTAACACATATGTGAGCCACTTCCAGTGTGCTCTGTCCAGACCACAGTTAGAGCTGCTAAAGGCTAACCAACTGACTTACAATTTATAATCCTGTTCTCAGCTCACTTTGCTGTGCTTGGGGACTGGTTAGTACCTCATGCATTTAATGCTAAAGACCTGTGGTGATATTGCCTATTATCATGATTTAACATTGACTAATACCCTGCTATTCCTGGCAATACCAGCTATTAGCTAAAAGTGAGAAAAGATTAAAAACATATCTGGGGCACTCACTTCTAGTTTTTGTGTTATTATGCAGTAATTTCTCATGATAAATACTCTTACATATTTTATATACTTACAAAAAAACTCCTGGCTAAAAACATATTTTGGCCCAATGAGGATATCTTCCATGTACCCATACATGAATAACCTGTATAGATGAGCCAACAGAAATATCTGCAGAAGATAATGTCTGTGCACAAACTTGTGTGTATGTATCATGAGTGCACTCCAAATCCTTCACTGGCTGTATGTTCATGGGTCACTACAGCCAGTGCTGAAACACACTCTCAGGTGGAAAGCAGAAGACATTCTGCACCAGCAACTCTACACAGCTGTGTTTGCAGAAGGGGAAGCTAAGTCTTCCAAATTAAACTGTTGTAAAATTTAGATAGGCAAAATTCAACTACCAGAGTTGGACTTGGCTGGCATTCTGAGATCTTAATCCTCGCACTTGCAAAAGGTCCCATGTGACGTCTACAACCACAAATGGTGTGTATCTGGTTTTACATCTCACTCAGGAGGCAGTAACCTCTGCATGCCAGCAGAGGCATTGCCCTTGCACAGCTCTGCTCTGCCACAAGACCTTCAGTAATACACTTTCCTGTTCTGACTGTCACTTCTAACTCCAAGCCTGTGCTGTTGCCTTGCTTATCTGCGGTCTGCCCACCAGTCACCTCACTTGTCACCCCTGATGTCTTCAGAAAATCCAACCAGGCACAAGGCTACAAGTGGACTATTACAGGAGGATTTTATAGGGAACAGGACAGGAGAGGAGATCTGACATCAGCTTTTACATGGTGGCAATAGTCCTCATCACACAGGGCTGAGTCAGAAACACAAGCTTACCAGAAGTGTGGAGTAAAAATGAAGGTGAATTAATCTGTACTCTGCTCTATGTCTGGGAGTAATGAACATCTATGAAAGGAAGAGAAGAAACACCATTATTTTCTCAGAATGGCAAATCCTTGAATGCTCCAAATTAGTTTAGTTTTGAGAGGATATACATGAAACTATGTGTAACAATTATCTGTGAAGCTACTGCTTCTGAATTTGATACATGCAAGATATCTTGTTTCCAAATTAAAAGAAAGAAGAAAGCATGGGAGACTTCCCAGATGACACAAAGTGAATGAATCTAGGAATGCTGGGAAGAGCCTGAGACAGTTGAGGAGAGGTGAACCTGCAGCCTCATTCATTAGGCCCCCCAAAAGACCTCCGATGAACCCATGCAGCACAGCTGGACTGTGGTGAGCAAAGTTCCCCTGGAAGTCAGGCAATCCAGACCGACACTTGCATTGACACTAAAATATAGATATAAACTCGAGTCCTAATCACCCCAGAAAATAAGAACACAAGTCAGACTTGCATGTGCCCAAAATGTAGATATTGGACCTGCACAGTCACAAAACATTCAAGGCCTTGATGCTGCTGAGTGTGACACGTGCACCTGCTTACCAGCACAGGGAGTTTCTCAAATTCCTGATGGCCTTAGGATAAAATAAAATGCAATATCTGAGTTTAGTCTGTCTTTATTATATTCCTAGAAAGCTCTTGGCCGATTTCAGTTTCTGCTACCTAAGAAAAACCTAACAAGAATGATGCCTTTTGGTTAATAGAACAAACCTGGCTCCTGGTACTGAAGGTCTGCACTTATTTCTAAATGCTGCCTCTAATATTCAGAGTGTTTGGGCAACCCAATACCACATTCATTCTGAAGCCAAGGAGTAAAACTTCGTCTTTACCCTGTAGTATTTTCCCTGCTTTTTATACAAGTCCGCCATCTGGAGTGTGATCTCCAGGGACAGAATAAGAATCCTCTGAGCCTGTAAAGTGCAGGGCACAACAGAGCCTCTTCCACACTACTGTGACAGAAAAAATAACATAACTGAAAAGGCTATGATGCATTTTCAACTCGAACCAATGTCTTCGCTAGCAATGCCTCCAGAAACATTCATCCACTGCCAGAAATTCCTCTTACCTGCCACAATCTGTTCTACTGAATTTGGAAAGGGTTTCTTTAAAACGGAATTGACTGTGAAAATGTCATTTTGCTGTTCATCTATTTGCTACAACATCAAAACTCTTGCTCTTTTGAACTGAACATGTAAGAACAAACAAAAAGAACAAACAACATGCTTTCCTTGCTTTTTTTTTTGCCATCATACTACCAGAGAGACTATCAGGCCACATTCCTCACTGCCTGTTTACAAGGCACCACATTTCAACTGACTTTGTTCAGGCAGGTTGTCCTAGGTAGGCAAAGTGACTGCTCAAGAACAGGACACACAACATCTCATTCACAAGGCAAAACAATCACAACACTCTGTCACAACTACTTCTAACTCCCCTTTCCTTAAGAGGAGAAAAACATTTGTGTATTGAATGGCAAAATCCCTCCATTTTTAGAAGTATCTTAATTCTTGACTTATTGTATGTCATGATCCAATTACTGAAGTTCTTACAACTTCCCCTGCCTTAATTAAGGTGCAAATGAGACCATATGCAAGTGACAATAGTATGGAGTTTATTTGGTAAGTCTGAGAGAGAGTGAGAGAGAGAAAGGAAAGGAAGAAAAAAGAAAGAAAAAAGGAAGGAAGGAAGGAAGGAAGGAAGGAAGGAAGGAAGGAAAGAAAAGAAAGAGAAAGAAAGAAAAGGAAACAGGGACAGAATAAGGAAAATATCACCACTCCATGGATCCCAACCATGCTCCATTGATCCTCTCCTGGTGGTGATGGTCCCCCCGAAAAGCATAGAATCCAATGGGTTAATTAACCCTCAGGCCAGGTAGGAAAACCCAGGCACCTCCCTGGGGGCGGGAAGTTTGCCATTGTCTCTTACAGCAGACTCTGGGTTTGTTGCATCCCGTGCAGTCCTGCGGTGCAAGGCCTCAGGAGAGACTCTGGGGGCACCCTGGGGGGCCTTTGATGGATTAAGGCACCCCCTCAGCTGCCTCTCAGGTGAATGTCCCATGGATGTGGCCTTCCCAGAGCTGGGGGTTCCATGGCCAGTTTGCGTAAGGGAGGATGGGTTCACTGCCCCTGAGCAGAGGTTACAACACACCAAAACTTCCTCCCCTCAACTCGGCTGTGGGGGAAATCTGTGCAAACCTGCTCCCAGCAAATGGGTCTGTGGGCTATGGCCTCCCCCACCCTGAAGCAAACCAGAGATGATTCTTAGCATGGCTGCTGGGTTTGGCTCACATTCTTTTCCTTGTTTACTTGTTTGTTTCAGGTGATCGAACAATGGGTTTTCCCTTTATCTAATGTCAGCAGTTTGACTTTCACTCCAAAGTCCCAGTCAGGTGTCTTCAGGGAGGCTTCTTCGGTTGTAGCTTCTTTAAACAGTTTTTGTTAAAATGAGCAAAACTTTATATCAATGTTTGAGGCACGAACTGCTTCAGTC
Organism: Picathartes gymnocephalus; assembly: GCA_013390045.1. Lineage (NCBI taxonomy): Eukaryota > Metazoa > Chordata > Aves > Passeriformes > Picathartidae > Picathartes > Picathartes gymnocephalus. Next base: position 66,112 of record WEKY01004890.1, read on the forward strand.
TCTGACAATTTTATTAACTGTTTTCCTAAATTCACTCATCAGTCTGGCCATTATATCACTCTCTTATTGCTGTGCAAAGCTGAGCTGATAGTTTTTTCAAGCTGCCATTCTCCATAGTGTTTAGGAGGAGGGAGGAGGAAAGGATGAGGAGCCAAGAGCTGAGGAGAAGGATGTAGTGGAATGAAAGATGATCAGGGAAGGGAAAGGGAGAGTCTGTTTTGTTAATGCTGTTCTGGCCACCTCTCACGTCTTCCTCCTGAATTTTTTAAGTTCTTCGGCTGCATGTATTTAGCTTTCTGGCTGCTTTTGTTTTTGGCTACCCAACCTCTCTCCTTGCATCTACTCACTTTCTTTTTTCTTTTTTTTTTTCTAGAAACTTGCTTAAGCTTTTCCGGCCACGTCTCTCTCACATTGTGTGGCCGCTTGTCTCAGCTTCCTTGCCAGGCTCCCAACCAGGGCTGCTTGCCTTAGACCTCCCCCTGCTGCTAGATGCTGCTAGGGAGCAGCAGAAATCTGCAGTGTGGGATGGGCACAGAGCACCACACACCTTCCTACAGGCCATGGGGTGCTTCATCTCTGCTAACAAGGCAAGGCGATGAGGTCTAATCTGCCTGGCTCCCTTCTCACCTCACAGATCACAGGCCACAGTGTGCCTGGAGAAAACTGTTCCCTCCTAGCTCTGCCTCTCCTGGGGTATTAATGTGCAGTAATGGATAAAGCAGCCAAGGGCAGGCAAGACAGCTCCTAAAACATTCTCCATGCCAGCACAGAGGTCTCCAACAGGCACCACAAAGTTTAAGGTAGCAATCTCCAGATGTCCTGCAGTTGAATTCTTGGGATTCAAGACAGTTCATGTATACTTACAGCAATTTGTCTGTGCACTAGCCAGTCCATCTATAAATGTTTTGTTGCAGTAGACAGTAAGCTGTATTCCTGTGATACAAAATATTTACTTGAAGCTTCTGTAGGCACTTTGTACAGTCGTTTGTTTACATAGTCCTAAAGTAGGAAAACATGAGAATGATACAATCAGGTTTATAAAACTGCTTCCTGTAGCACTGCCTCATAACTCAAAAGCAATTCACCAATGTAATTAAAAAGAAGCTTAATCTTAAATATACATTTTGGCACAAGAATTGCACTGTTTATATCACTTGTAACATTTGTTCTGAGGTGCAAACTCTGTTCCTACTCTAATGAGAGTAGGACAAAAATCATTTACCCAGTAGTGAAGGGGAACAGTGATGTCAATGCTGCAAAGTCACAAACACACGTTCAAGTGTATAATGACAAATCCATCCCAGGAGCCAGGAAAGGGAGAAGCTCCCCACTGCAGTATGTAAATAGCTGAGAACTGGGTCGGCTCGTTGAATTTTGCATTCATCAGTATATATTCACACAAGTATTGGTTGCAAATATTGTTTATGAACTGCACTGAGGAACTCAAGGGCTGAAAGTTTGGATTGCCCTGTTTGCTCCCACCGTGTTCTCCAGTTCGTTTAGCCAGAGACTGCTCCCAGACCCTCAGCAGCCCTTGGAGCAGCCTGTGGTCTACAGAAGTCTTCTGCACTCACTGATGCAAAGTCCTGGTGACTAGGGAAAGCAGGGAGCTCTTGGGAAACTTCAAATTCCCTTTAAATTGCATGGAGTTTTTGTTTTGTTTTGGGGTGGGGGTTTTTGTTTGTTTGTTTGGTTGGTTTTTTTTGGGGTTTGTTTGTTTGTTTGTTTTTGGTTTGGTTCTTTTTTTAACCCAGTTGTGATAGATACTAAATGAAAAAGCAAACAAAAACCCAAACCTGTTCCCTTCCCTGGCAAGTTCTCAAGTCCTGTATTCTTCTGGCATCTCCGTTGCTTTTTTATGTGGTCACAAGTGGTGTCAGACATAGCTTTTGACATGGACAAAGGGGGACCGTACTTGGCTGTAGCTTCTGATCCCTTTCAGAAATAAGCATCTCCAAGTATTCTTACTCACATGCTGCTTTAAAGCTAAGTTGTACCAATCCAATGTGTGGGGGAAAAAAACAACAAAGAATACCAAATGACTGTAAATGTCAAGTTTTACATGAACAAGTAAAATTTAAAATTTTTGTCTCATTTTTGTGAGTATATTTTAGGCTTTTATTAGTCTGAGTGAATTAAATTAAAAAGGATTTCTTAAGGAGATATTTTGGCTATTTCAAATCATTTCAGCTGAGATTGCCCAGTCACCTTGCTTTGTGGAGAACCTCTGTGGCAATGAATGAATGGTGGTAATATAAAAAACCAGACTTGGTAGAAGAGAGGATCATGGCCCTGAACAGAGGACAGAGCACTTGCCCTGATGGGAGTACTGAAACATCTTGAAAAGTTGAAAAATCTAAGGTTTTTATTTCAACTTAAAATAATTCAGTGAAGAAAAACCAGGTCGAAATTTGCAAAGTCTGATCATGGCCCATAATAAAAAGATTTGGGAAAGAAATTTTGAGAGAAAAGAAAAATAAAAGATGGGGAAAAAAGCAAAATAAGTCATAAAGCCCACTTATAGCCCACTTATTGTTCATTGGTATAGACATGAACAGTAATTTCCTATTCCTATGTACATATGGAGCAGGAACAGACACTGCTACTAAGTTTAATTCCACTGTATGTTTTTAAACTACATTAATGAAAATAAACTTCTAATGCACATATGTACCAAATCAAGCAAGTCCACAGAAATCTTAGTAAAATATTGTTAAGTTCCTTGCAGGGAAAAAATTACTTTTCAACCCATGACAATGGATTTTATCATTGTTTATCTGTACTGAGTTTAAAGAGACTTTCAAGTGGCTTTATACAATAAAATCCAACCAATACTATCTAAGCTTCTACCCTTTCTTCATTAAAAGTCTCCCACTGAATACCTGTCTTTGACGCAGCTGATGCAATGATGGGACTTTAAAGGGTCCCTTTCAACACAAACTATACTGTGATCCTAAGATTATTCTGCAGCAAAATGTCATTAAGGGATTGTTTTCACACAATGAAATGCATCTAGCCCATTGTTCATTGCAAGACCAATCCATTTTTCATTGCAGTCCCTGGGGAGATTCCCTTTAAATCCCATGGAGATTGGCTTGTTTCATACTAGCTTTATTGGCTTGTTTCATACTAGCTTTACATTTCTCTGACAGATATACATCAGAAAAAAAACAACCAAACAAACAAACAAACAAAAAAACCCCACATTTATAGTGATACAAATAAGAAAAGAAGAAGGTGTATAGGTTTTAATATTTACCTTAGAAGGCCATACTCTACAAATTGTTGTTATATATAGCTAATGGTCAAATATAAATAAAATATTAATTACTATCTCAACACCTTCTATTAAATTGTAAACAGTTGAACACGTAATTTATTTTATAACATAATAGTGTCACAGAAAAACTGCCTACCTCTGTTTTGAAGCTGAAAGTCTTAATGAGAGAATTTTATATGAAATAAACTTTGCCAAGTGAAAGCTAACTTCCACCAGTTTTTCAGATGTTCCTCACTGCTCTTTCTACAGCATTTTCTAATTATCCTATTAACAAGTATTACTTATTTCTTTGTACTTTGCAGCTTGCATTTCCTTTATAATTGAGACAGCATGTTGAATTGAAGCCATTCTTCTACTTTCCACAACAACAAATTACTGTCATGAGTTAAGGATTATGATTCACCATCATGAGAAAATGTAAGATGCAGAATAGGATAGACATAGTAGTGCTTTGCAGCTGTACATTTTCTTTCCTTCAGAGGAAGCAGACTTTTTCTTACAGCAGTTCTCTATGGGTACAGATACAAAGCATCAAAAGCTAAGCAGAAAAGGTGGGAGAGACTTTGAGACTGATTTTCACAGTGCAAAAAGGAAAGTCAAACCCACGTGTCCGTGACATCGTCCTCTAAATAATACCTTAAAAATCAAGACCATTTAAAGTTTATTCTCTCTATCAGTTTTTAAGGGGGAGACTCTTAGGAGGCACCCTATTCAATCTGCCATGTGAACAGATTGCACTTGAGGAGGAAACAAAGTCAGTGTTTCCTTCCATAACTGCTTCTTGTCATACCGCTTGTTTAGCTTTGAAAGATGTTGAAATGGTCTTGATAACGGCTATCATTGAATGCTCTTTGAGGACTGAACTATAAGTTCAGTGGTCTTGTTTCCTGTGCAGTGAATAACTACACAAATTAAATAAGCAAGGATTCCAACTGTGGTGTTTATGTGCTGCTTGCTGACAGTCTCACTAGGGATGCAAATGATGATTGAACAGACATACACACTGCACCCTTCAACTCCTCCAGTGTTTTTCCTTTCAGGTTTGGACTACCACACCTCTCTAGAGTGCAGGAGAACTGGAGCACTTCTGTGGAAAGGCAGAGGATTTTGGTCTCCAGGACTGTGATTCAGACACGTTTTACAGCCACTGAATTCAACACGCATATTTAATTTAATTTAATTTTTTTTTTAAATCCTGAATAAACCCATTCTAGAACAGCCCATTCAGAAAGAGGCAACTGCACACTCTGTGCAGCTGACAGGGCTGGGGATCCCAGTGCACATTAAATTGTGAATGAAGAAGCCATTAGTAGAGGTACTTCGGACACATATCTGACCTTAGGCCACTTGACTGCACAATTTCTCTTGTAGCTGAATCTCTTTCACTGCCTCTCTACTGCTTGTTGGTTCATTTGTCTGAGGAAACTCTCATCACAATAACTATTTCCACAATGGAGCTGCAGAAGGAGTTGTGTCTGTTTAGAGATTTAAATATATCTATGGATCTGGACCCAAATTCCAAGATACATTACAATATAGCAAGAAACTCTAGGCATTGAGGTAGAAAACCTTTCATTTTTTTTAAACCTGCAAATATTAGCATGTTTATAGCCTTCCCAAAGGCAAATAATTCCAGGAATAAAGAGAAGTAAAGCATTCTTTTGAGCAGCAAGAAACTGAAATCTCTCAGGAGCCTCTGAGTCTGTTCATGTGTGTGACATTGTGGAACATGCTGTGAATGATAATTGACAGCACAGACTGTAAAATTATGGTCCCTTTCTAACTGCTGTCTCTGCACTTGGGCCCTGTGGTATCATTTCCCAGGAACATGCATTTCTCATCCTTTAATCTGGAACCACTTCGTGCTCTATGCAGGCTCCATTACACACCCGTAGAGACTATCTCTTCTACGAGCATGCTGTCCAGATGTCTGGGACTTTCCGTCTAGGGTCCTCATGGGACAGAAGACACCTGACACTTGAGCCCACGAGTTTATTGTCAATGCAGAAGTACGACACCAGTAAAAGTTACCTCAACTTACTCGAGTACTTCTGAAGTGCTGCTAATAATATAATGTGTTGATAGCCAACCTCGTAATCCGCTCACAAAACTACACGTTAATAACTGACCACAAAAGAGTTTTTCCCATTGTACTGTTGTGGAAACTTCATGCCTGCAGGCAAATAACTTTGGTTAAGGGGGGAAGGCCTTGAGAACTTTCATGGGTTTGTGACAAGAACAGCTTGTCTGAGTCTAATTTTACCCAATAGTTGCATAAATGAATTTTTAAAACATGATACATATTCGTAATGTCTAATCCAGGACTATGCGGTTTCATGCAGGGCTAATCCCATGGAGTAATATATGACTTAAAGCCTTGGATCAGAAAACTACTGAATATCAGTTATACCAAAATTGTTGTGCCTGACAATAGCTAAAATATATAGAAGAGAATGGCAAGCGAAAAAATAGAAAAGACAGATAAACAGTATGAAAATGTTTTTGTCTGAAACACTGAAATTCCCTAAGATATCACTTAAGCACTTGGAACAAGGACTACGTTAGTCGAAGAGGTGGATGTCAATTAAAAACTTCATGTTCAGCAAGCCCAAGAGAAAGGAAAGCTACACTTGAATATTTAAATCAGAAGATTAAGAGAATCATAGCAGAGACACAAAAATGCTAGGCAACACAAAAATGTGTTTCAACAGGCAGCTGCCTCTCAGAGAAGTGATCCTGCACTTCAATAAGTTGGTGGAAATGTCAACAGTCTTTCTGTTCCAGGGCAGAAAGTCCTCTAAAAACACCTGCTCCCGGGAGGCAAAAGGCTGTGCCCCTCTGGATTCTCCCAACTCTCTTTGGTTTTCCTGGCACAAGAACTTGCCAACCTGGTGCTGTCCCCACTAAGACTTTGTTCTCATGGGCAAGAGCAAGGACTGCAGTGGCTGAGATAGTGGGAGATGTTCTCTTTCTGGGTTACTTCAGGACTTGCCTCTGTTCCTTCTCCAGCAGAGCAGTGGGACACCCTTGCCTGTCATACCTGGGGGAACCTGCCCATCTTGGCATTTCCAGACTCACAGGTCCTTGCCTTTTTCCTCTAGTTTCATGCAAATATTTTGTTGGTGACACCTGTAACAGACTAAGAGAAGAGTTTCTTGCACAACTCCAGCCTGCTTGCACCAGTTTGTATCCTGAGCTATCAAATAGACCCTAAATAAATTTATCTACGTTGCACAGGTACTCACTTCAAGCGTGACAGAAAATTGCCTCCTGAGCACACTCCACAGGGCCGAGGGATCACTCCCATGCTGTCCCTTGATGGCAGGGGGGATGCACTGGCAGCATCTTGGAGGACAGACCTCTGAGACAACATGACCTGAGCACCATCAGCCCTCGCCAGGTCCCTGCCGCAGGGCTGACAGCCACAGAATTTGTGTCAGCAGGTCCCTTCTGTCTGCCCTGTACTCCTGTGCTGCACTGGGGGCAGCAGCCAGGGAGCCAGTGGGACACAGCAAGGAGAGAGGCAAATTCCTGTTGGGAGCACCTGCTGTGCTGAGGAAATGTTGCTACAGTGGAGAAGAGTCAGCAGCCACCAGATGTGAGGGATGATCTCCAGATGTGAGGGGAATGTCAGCCTCCCACAACTGGAAAAGCTGCTTACCACCATAATGGCAGAGTTGCTCTGTAATCCCTTCTTTTCTCTCCCATTTACTGCTGCCAAAGCAATCAGCAAGTTCAAAGCTGCCACTGAACTTAGACAAGAAGGGGCTGATTACAGAGCACAGCAATATTCTGTGTGTAAACCAGAGCACTTCCCATTATGTAATGCAATGGCTTCCACAGCGTGCTGCCCACAGCTCGTGGGAGCCTGCTCAGCCAGGCTGCCTTGGCCCTTTGTCACATCCTAACCTCATATTCCACCTCTGGAAGCCTTTAGTCATGTCCCCAAGTGCCAGTGCCAGCTAGGGAGGCAGTCATTATGCTCCCTTGGGTTTCTGCTACATTGATGGTCCAAGTCTGCTCAACGACACTTGTAAGATAGCAAAGCAACATGTTCTTAGTTTTAGCTGATGAATTAGGCAGCCAAATCTATCACTGCTTTTCCCTCGGATCTTGTGAAATATTATCTGAATAGATAATCCAATCTGATAAATAAAACAAAACAAATGAGCTCCTCAACAGATGGTTTCACTATTAAAGTCTGAAATCAGAGCTGAGAAAAACTTTATCTGCTATGACACAACATCTCACCAAATGCTGACAGATTTTTCCTGCTGTTCATTTTTATATGATGAAAGCAATCAACATGATATTTTTCTTAAAAGGCAACCAAGAATCTCAGCCCAGCCTCAGACAAAGCTTTCATTTCCAGATGTTCTTCTCTTCGTAACATGAAACATAAGAACTCTTGTAACAGGGTCAAGCTAAAGATGTATCAAGTCTAATGTTCCGACTTCGAAAGAGAACAGTTGAAAGTGTTTTAGAGAGTGTATAAAACATGGCAAGTACACCAGAGTTCTTTGTCTAGTTTATCCTCTTGGATTCTGGTGTGTTTTCTTATTAAAATGATTGTCCTTTTCATATAGCATTAGCCCTGCACACCAGGCAAGTGTCCTGGTTTAGGGCAAATTTGGGAGAAAACCCTAGAAGGGGTCTCCTCTAATCAGCCACCTTCAGCATCCCCTTCCCCCCAATAAGTTCGGGAGAAAAATTTCCTTGGAGAAAAGTGGAGAAAACTTTGTTTAGCCAGAAAAGTACTCATAATCAGAAAAAAATTGAACAATATTAAACAGTAGAACCTCTCTTTGCTCTGAAGAGCCAGCAAAATCAGAAAGTCCTTTTGTGGGTGTGGCTCAGTCAGTGGAGTTTCAATCTCTCCAGGGCTCGGGCCAGGTGCTCAGGCCCGATATGTACCTTTGGGGGGCCCTCAGCAATTGTCCTGATGTCCTGGACCAGAGAGATGCTGAACAGTCCCAGAGGAAAAAACCACAGTTCAGGTAAAGCTCTTCTTCCTTCAGCCAATGAGGAAAACCAGCAAAAAAACCAAAGAAGAACTCCCTCTCTCCCACTGCAAAAGCTGAGAGCTCCGAGAGAGCACTGAGAGCTTTTTCTCTCTCTCTCCCTGTCAGTGCTGCAGACAGCACAGTCCGTGAGAAGAGGAATTCCAGGGGAGTGGGGTGCAGTTTCTGCAGATGAACTGCGCGCTGCCTCTCCCCACCCTTGCTCTCTCCATCCAGCCCCACAAGCGCAGAACTCAACATCCAACAAAGCAGAACAGACGACTGGGAACACAAGCACCATAAAGTCACCCTAGGACAGCAAGATTCAGTATAATTAAAAGAATATGCATCTTAGATGGGTGGATTAAGTGAAAATTACTTACAGTAAACATTGAAACCCACGCAAACCTAAATTCCATGTATATGAACATTTTACCAAAAAATATTATTTTTTAAAATTAAAACTGGAACAGGAGACAAGATTGTTCTCCAACAAAAAGTAGATTATTTTAAATATTAAAAGCTTTCACTTTCACTGTAAATATTACTCTTTCACTACAAATGCGTGCCTCTCTACAAAAATATTTACCCTTTGTCTTTTCAGTTCTGTCTGTCTTTTCCTATTTAATTTGCCTTAAAAGAGCTATCTTCTTGCAGCTTCTCTAAAAATAAAAGCCAAAATCCCTGTTAGCCACAAAAAGAAAACAGTCACTCTGAAAACATGCATGGTCAGGATATACAGACACATTGATCCAAACACTATGCTCTGCTCAGTCTATATTTGTATGGGAGTAGCTGCACATTTGAAATAATCAAATTAAGTAACTTCAGATTCATGGCAGCACACTCAAGTTCAGGCAGCTTTGCCTGACGGACTCCAGCACAGATACAAGTCTTGAGAACAGGTCTCTGTCTTTATCCAAAGGGGTCTCTATTTCCAGTATGAATCCCACACAGTAGCTCCCATACACAAGAGAGCACTGAGAGGCTGTGAAAAAAAGCTGGCTAGGTCTGTTGAAAACATGTTGTGAAGCTGGCTAGGTCTCTAAAAAACACATTGTGAAGCTGGACATTTAAGATTAAAAATACAAAATAATTTTTTGAATGATAAATTGGTCTCTGCTTATGAATTTTTGCTGCTGGAAACAAAAGAAACCACTATGTGCACCTTATGGTAAGGTTTAAATAAATATTAGTTAAAAAAGCAAAAGTGTGGTCTACTTTATTGCCAATTACAGGTTTACAAAGTTAAACAGGGAAAAGAAATACTATAGCCAAAACAGACTTCCAGAGAGCCCTCCAGAGTCTCACTTGCTGTTCACTGGACTAACATTAGTTATATTTTTATACCATAAAAATGGGCAGGGAGTATTATTAGGGTTTTGGTAGCTTTATGATCAACTTCATATTCAAGATATTTTCTTCCAGAAATCTCTAAGTTTATGTGCAATCCTTAAGGAATATACCAATTAATTGGAAGAAGCAGTAGGAGTATTTGTGAGGAAAAGAAAAAAGCCAGGCTCGGGGTCAGTCTAGAAGTAGATATAACTGTTAAAATTTGATTCAACACATTCAAAGCAAGTTGCTGGCTTTCAGCTCCCTGTGTTCCAGGAAGGGAGCATTTTTTTGGCAGGCACTTCATCCAGAGGTTTCAATTTATGGGAAGCAGGCTTGCCTCAAAGAGGTTATTTTTCTTATTTGATCAAGGTTTGGTGTTTTCCATCATTAGAACTCCTTACCACAAAGAAAAAATAATAATAAAAAAAGAAGGTTAACTTTCAACAGGTTTGTTTTCATCCAGATAACCAGGAGTTCCTAGGATTTTGTACTAAGGCACTCCTAGACCAAAGTAAAACCTACAAAACAGGTCTTAAATGTGTCAGAAAAAAAAAATAACAACCCTTACCTGGATGCATGTGATCTTTGTGGACACCCATACTGATCCCACTGCCTTAGCAGCATATCCAGGTGTGCCCAGGTAAGCCAGGGAAGTGAGCTGGCTACATTTTGCACACAGAAGCAAAGGCAGCTCTGAATTGCCCACAGCTGCATCATGCTTGCTGCAGAATTCACAGCTGAACCCACATTTCCTGAGTAGTAGTCCAGAACTGCTAACCACAAAAGAAAAGAAGGTTGTATCTCAGTTTCACTAGTCTTACATTGCCTAAAGATCTGGCCCAATACACACTCACTACGAGATTTCCATGAAATATAGGGGTTCTTGGCCTATCTGGTTTCCTATCTCAGATTTCAGAATTTTCTTCAAGAAGAGAGATTTTCACTAAAAGAGGTACTGTGCATTTTCCAGAGTTAGTGTGCGTGTAGCAATGGAACATAATTTGCCATAAGGATTTACATGAGGTAATACCATCTGCATCACATCTCTTTTGCTATGGAGAAAACACTAAACTGTAATTTGAGGTCAAGATTGTAGGGATTAAGATTACTGCTTCTTTTAAGTACACTATAAAGATGAAACTTTAAGTGGGCTTATAAAATGAAAGGATCTTTATGTCAGGCCATACTTTCAGCACATTGCCTGTTATTGCCTAGAAGAGTATTTAAAACTGAAGTAAACACCCACTGTATTGCACCTTGATGTTTGTGCCACATGCCCTTTTCCTATTGGATTGTGTGGATGTAGGAATCTCTATGCCCGATCTCAGAAATTTCTGAATTATTTCAGAAAGCAACATCATATCTTGAATCCCAAGGCAGGATGAATCTCCCTTGACTTAAGATGTCTACATGGTGCATATCTTAGTTTTGCCATGTGGCCCTCAAAGTTTTGGATTCATTTTGTCTCATCCTTAGAACTAAATTCGATACAGAACATAGGAGACCTCCAGGCTGGGTTTCTCTTTGTCAAAAAGAAGACAAGATGGGCCTCAAGCAATTCAGCTGGAGACCTGGCAGCATAAAGGCTAAGCCATCTCAACCACAGAAAGCTCTCAGCAACACCTAAATCCAGACCTCCCCTCTGTGCCTGATCTCTGTATTTGTGGCAGTACCACCACTCTCCTGAAGTTTTATTTGCCTCAGGGCAATGGTAGCATCTCTTTTATTCTCTGGCTTTGACACTGCTGAGTGGTCTTGGTGTTACGGAGAGGTCCCAGCTGACTGGGAGTTGGGATTGCCCCAATTTTCAAGAAGGGCAGAAGGAGGACCTCAGAAATGACAGGCTTATTAGTCTCACTTCATTTCCTGGTAAGGTTACGGAGAGGATTACTCTGGGAGGTATTGAAAAACACCTCAAGGAGAAGGTACTGGTCACAGCCAGCATGGCTTCATGACAGCAAAGTCCTCCTGATCAACCCTGATTTCCTTTTATGACAATGTAACCCACCTAGCTGATCAAGGGAAGCCAGTTGATGTAATCCTTTTGGATTTCAGTAGTACTTCCAATACTCTCTCTCACAGGATACTTCTGGACCAAAGATCCATCCCACAGCTGGATAAACACATCATATGATGGATGAACAACTGGCTCACGAGTCAAGTGCAAAGGATTACAGTGAATGGGGTGACATCAGACTGGTCACCTGTCACTAGTGGTGTTCCACAGGGCTCCATCCTTGTCCCAGAGCTCTTCAAAATCTCCATAAATGACTTGGACTCAGGGCTGGAAGGGATACTAAGCAATTTCCCAGGTGATACAAAACTGGGAAGAGCTGTTACTCCCTCAAAGAAAAGGAGGCCTTGCAGAGAGACCTCAACAAATTAGAGGGCTGAGCAATCACCAACTCTATGAAGTTCAGCAAGGGAAGGTGCCAAGTTCTGCACCTGGGAATCAGGAATCTGGGCTGCACAGGGTTCAGTACTTCATCTAGACTCTCTGTATAGTAGGACTGCTTCTGTACTAGTGGGGATGCACATATAAAGACACATTCTTAATGCCTGTGACTGTATGTTTATCTATTTTTTTATTTGGGCTGTAAAAACATTTTTCAGACTGATAGAACAAAAAGAGAACATACAGCATTTCATAAAATTGCATTCTGTTGAACTGCTCTAACACCATCAGAGAAGCTCCCCAGGTGGTGAACTAAGTGGCAAGTTTCTAGACTTTCACATCACTAGTCCAAAAACTCCCCATCTGGCAATGGAGGAGAGACATCTGCTGAAATTGAGAAATTCTTATTAGCTGAGTTCAGATAGAGAAGCCTGCATCTAATCAATGACACCACTACCACCATCATCACCCAGAGCTGCAAGTGCAGCCCAGATGAATTCAGAGGCAGGATTTCAAAGACCTCATGATAACAGAGCTAAGCACTGAGAATAAAAAAGATTAGAGACTTTAGGGATTACAGGTAGAAGATTAAGTAGAGGTCAATCTAGCCAAAAATAAAGAAATGGATAAATTCTTCCTGAAGTGAGGCTGAGTAATAAAAAACAGAAAAACTCCATGTTACCCAAATTAAAAGTACATGAATCTCATTGCCTCTTTTTACCCTCAGCTACACCAGTGAACTGGACCAAACCAGAATTCCTGCTTCTGGGAATGTCGTCTTTGGACCATGTAGTCCCTCTTGTTGAAAGGGACAATTCATAGCTGTATCAGAAATCTCCGACAGCTTGAACAGGTGAAAACTTCTACCACTTCTAGTCCTTTATGCCATGTAAAGCACAGGTACAGCACAGCAGTAGAGCTATTCTTAGATGTACACAAGCATATCAGCACCAAGCAGGTGAGACCCACCAGATACTCCAAATCTGCTGTTATCATCATTTTTGCCAGAAACTGTACATAAATACATTATTTAAATAGTTGAGATAGAATCAAGAACAGAATACTGCATTACTGGTTTTTTGTATTTAAGAACCTAATTATTTTTTTAAATCTTGTCTGACCAACTCTACAGAGAGCTCTTTCCATGAAACTATTTCCTTGTTAAAAGAAAATAACACACCACAGAACTCTACTGGTGCCTGAAAGTTAAAGGATGAACATTGATTTTGAAAAAACTGAACAGTGAATATGCAGAAGAATAAAAATAGTATTTAAACTGCCCTGCACTTCCACAACTGATTGTATGAGTAATAAGGACAAGGGCACCCCATAACACCATAAAACATTGGGGTTTTTTTTACTTCAGGCTATCACGACAAGATAAACTGGTAGTGAGATCAGAATCAGGCCCAAATTTTTTATGCAATTTCTGAGTTTATCCACTTGTGGTTTAGTCTTTACTTACTTACATTGCCTTTTAAAATTCATCACTGCCACTAAGTACAGCTCATAATTCCTAAGGATACAAATATTTACTGTCTCTAGTCCTACACACTCTGACGAGAGTTAAAGCACTTTCTTTGTGCCCTTGGAACGAGATTGAAAATGTGCTTTTCAATACATTTCTTTCAGGGCAGGGAGGAGGAGGACACCAAACCCATAGGAACCACTCAGCTGGCAGAGTCCACAGCTGAAGAGCTACGCGTTCCTTGCCCGGTACCTTAGAGCTCTCACAGGACTGTTGACGGTTCCTCGTTATCCAATGAGTGCTGGGGATCCTGGAAAGCCCTTGAGGATTCACAATAGTCACTGGAAACTCAGGCTTCTCAGGGCACATTTTTGCTGCAGAGAGGGACGTGGTGCTGGGATTATACCCTTATCGGGTGATGGGATTAACCGTTTCAACAAGAGTCCTGCACTGGCTCAGCGTGGCTGTCTGGCTTCCAGAGCTTCATATATTCCTGACCAGGGCTGGCCCGTGCCAAGGGGAACTCTCTTCCCAGCCAGCAGAGAGCTCCACGGGTCACTCCCATGTCCACACTGCTCTTTGCTCCTTGCCCAGACCCTGCCTCACATTTGGAGCACCTCATTTAAAAATAAATAAAGACTGCCTAAATGGATTTTGCTAGCTTGTAATGACACATGCATGATTACGTGCCTGGCAAATTTTCACTGGATACACACAGAGGGAGCAAAATGTGTAAGTGTTTTTTTCCTACTGTGCGTATGATGAGGTATTACAGCACGAGGATGCTCAGTTGAAAGCAAGGCTCTGGTTCAAAGGAAATGCAGGTGGTTTCGATTGTTTCCATAGACCAGAGTGCCTGCTTAATAAGAACAAGAAAGTACATGCAGAATTCAGAGGATCAACAAACTGTTCTCATTAGAGGCTTTCCACCACAATGTGCCTACAGACACATGCACACAAAATTAAATAAATGTCACAACATAAAAATGTGGGCTATCAGCTATTGTATTTCAGTTCACCCAGGGATAATTGACCAAGCAGTGCACTCTCTTAGTGATGTAATACACGAAAACTACCTCCTAATTGGCAATGGTAAGTAAGTAATATGATAAGTATAATTTATAGTGTATATGCAATTCAGAGTGTATGTGTTCTGTTTACCAGGCCACCACAGAGGTTGATTACTTTGGTCAGCCATCTTTCCACAGATTTTAATATGATTGGTTAAGTAGTAAAATATTCTTATTTTTCCACAGCTGCCACCTGCCTGGAGTACAATAGACACTTTTTAGCTGACACCTATTCTTGCTGGAAAAAAATGTACTGACTACAAGGTGGTCCTAATTATAGGAAACTGGAAGAAATATATTGTTTGGAAGCTGTATTCTGTTTAACGTCTTAGCCAAAGACCTGGAGTGAGTGATGGAGTGCACTTTCATCAAGCAGATGACACAAAATTGGGGGGAACAATTGACCAGCTTCAGTGCAAGGAAGCCATTTTAAAGGACAGAAATTGGCTGGAGAAATGGGCCAACGGGAACTTTTTTAAATTCAAGGGGGACGTATGCAGAACCCCACACCACAAAAGGAGAAGCCTCTTGAAATATTACAGGCTGGGGTCTGTCTGGGAAGCAGATGTGCTGAAAGGAGGCTATCCAACACAAGTCTTCCAAAATTTCCTCTTAATCCATAGCTCATACACCTCTAGTATTCCACTTGGCTTTCTTTCCACTTTATCTGGTTAGTCTGTCCTGAAGTGTGGCATTGGGCTACCAGTACTGAGTAGTGAGAAAAGATTATTTCACTTGTCTGGTAGTCTATACATCTGTTCATATTTTCCAGTATGACACTTGATTTTTCTAATGTAGTTTTTCTCTCTGACCAGGGCTAAATAGCAACACGCTGCAGACAAAGATGGAAGAAACATGCAGGAGTCAAGTCTGGAATCATCTTTTTGCTATATTTGGACTGGGTCCTATCTTTTATAGCCAGGATGAGGTTAGATAACATAGGATAGGCCCAACTTCACCTTGTCTCCTTCCCTTTTCTTTCCCAGCTCATTCTTCTCCCAGCTCTTACTCCTAGCTGTGGAGTCCCACTTGTAGCCTTAGCTGTCTTATTTTAACTGCCCAATGAGCCAGTTCAACTAGCTTTCTTTCTTCTCTTGAAAAGAGATTGAAATTGTGTTTTTCAATATATTTCTTTTAGGGCAGGGAAGAGGAAGACACCAAACCCAAAGGATCCACTCAGATGTTATTTGCTTTATTTATAATGTTAACTTTCTTCTGTCTTAACAAGTACATTTGGCTTCCTATGGAGCCTGAGTCAAAGATGAGCAGGAACATGAAAGGGACAGAGACATAAAAGAAATAGGTGACTTTTGCCTTAATCTCTATGGCACAGAGCTCATGCCCCCTTTCAACAATTTTGGACTGGAGAGCTTCTAGTGAATGCTCATTAAACCTCACAATGCCCCTGTAGAGCAAGTCTTGTCATCTTTAATGGGAGAACAAAGAAAAGTCCAGAAGGAAATTGCCTTCCTCAAGCATGGATATTAGGCAAGGCAGGAGGAAAGTCAGAAGCAGGACTAAGATAAAGGCCTATTGCCTAAGCTCCTTATTTTCCCCTTTATCCCCATGGCATAGTGCTGCTTTGTAAGTTTACAACAGCTGAGACTTTGCATGTTTGGGATATTACTACTACAAATAACGTCCCTACATAAAGGTATGCCAATAATAGAGATTTTGCCAAAACTAGGCAGAAGGGATCAAGGAGCATATCTCATAAAATAGGTAAAGATTTAAAACCTAGAAGGTACAAAGGTTTATGGCCTCCATAACAAAATTCCCAAGTGATGGGCCATACATAGCAGCTTTCAACACAGAGCAAGCTAAGCGAAATGGGATCAGAAACTGAAGTGCTTCAGGTAGTGATCTGTTCAATGTTAACACACTGAGTCATCAGTCCCCCTGGATGATTTCTGCCTTTTATCAATTAGTTGTTTGATGTAAAGCACTTGTTTGACAAAAATCCATGTCTCCAGTCCCCTTTCCATTCACCTCTAGTGACAGAACCATGCTGTCACGCTGGTCAAGTGAAATTATTTCATATTTACACAGCCTCAGGACAAGAGGAAGGAATTGTGTCCACCTTGGCCTGTTCAGTAAGATACTCTCATAAGCAGTGTGCTGGGGGAGACTGAAAGGACTACTGCTGAATTTTTTACATGAATGTTATCCCTATTACATTGTGGAAAAAATCGAAAGAAGAAAGCGAACATGAAAGTATGGGAGGACACTTTCCCTGTCATTGCACTCAAAGTGGTAGTTTCCATTAACATTTTGTGAGCAATATAATCTTCCCAGAGTGCCGAAGTGTCTATTCTGAGGGTGCTGTTCAGGTGCAGGCATAAGCATGGTACAAAGCTGCACCATCCTCTTGAGTCTGGAAAAGTGGTGAACCCAAGCAGAGAAAAACCTCAAGCTGCCAGGGAAAATGGAAATCCAAAATGTCAGATAGAGCCATATCTAACTGCCAGGAGGATTTAGTCACCCAGATGCTGTCAAGTCTCATATTTCAAAACTAGATTGAGCAGGGACTGCACTCTGTGTGGTCCTTTCTGTATACTTTTCCTCCAAAGAACAAATAGTGCATAGTTGTTGGCCCCATATTTTGCAGCCTTGGTCTCTGACCAGAGCTTACCCCAGCTCCTCAACACTGCCTTATTACAGCACAAAACCATTGTGCTACCTGGCCACAAACCCAGCCTTGAAGAATCAAAGCCCTCTCAAGTCCATCCGTTCTCCAGACCAAGCCTTGGTCTTAATTTGAACATCCTTTTCTCCTTTGTGATGTCACTTTGTGAGTGAAACCTTCACCTTCTTGCAAGTACTCATTATTTTAATATCAGGAACCTGTACATTTCAGCGGCGTTTATTCTTGATAGAAAGGATATGAGAAACTTTGCAAGTACATTTACTGTAGAGAATACTGTACGTGCAAAGTTGGATGTCCCCCTAAAGGTTGATCCTGCAAGAACTCCACGTACAAAAATCCCATTTCGTTTGAACTGTGTTTCATGTTCGCTGTCAGTGCACCCAGAGCTCCCTCTTGTCAAGGCAGAAGAATTTTAAGTTGTCATGGTAGGTGATCCTAGCAGGTATAGAAGTCAATGATGTAAAATTGTATGTAGAAAAGAGTATGCAGTCACAGTTCTAATGAGAATCATCCAAGTGTACAGGAATTACAGAGGTTTATAAGAGACATCACACAAAACACCTGGCTTTGTACAAATGGTTAATTTTGACAAAAAACAACAAAGGGGCAGCCAGAATTTGGGTGCATACTGTACTGCATATATCCTTAGAAAGGCTGCTAAGATGACTGTATTGGAAACTTTTTGGTCCTGATCCTGTGAAGCAGATAGAAAATCCTGTAGCTTTAGGGAGCAGCAAAGGTTGTCAGAAACTTGCAGCACTCACATGTTAGCCTCCATGCCTAGTATCTGGAAATACACACAACTTTCAAGGTGGAGTTGTCCCAGTGGAGAGCAGAGAAGGACAATCCCCTCCCTTGCCCAGCTGGCCATGCTGTACCTGATGCACCCCAGGCCCTGCTGACTCATATTCAACTTGATTTCAGACAGGACCCCCGGGTGCCCTTCCACAGCGCTGCTCTGCAGCCTCTTTTTCCCCAGTTTACACATACAAACAGGCTTGCCCCATCCCAGGTGCAGAATCCAGCACTTACCCCTGTTAAATTTCATAAAATTGGTGATTGCCCATCTCTCTAATTAATTAATCGAGGTCTCTCTGCATGACCTCTTTGCCCTCAAGAGAGTCAACATCTCCTCCCAATAGAGTGTCATTGGCAAACTTGCTCACTATCGCTTCCAGTCCTGCATCAAAGGTGTTGATGAAGATGTTGAAGAGAACTGAGCCTAGAATAGAGCCCTGTGGAACCCCAGAAGTGACAGGTCACTAGTCTAGTGTCACCCCAATCACTATAACTCTTTGTGCCTGACCCATGAGCCATTGTTCACCCATCACATGACACGTTTATCCAGCCGTGTGTTGGATATTTTGTCCAGAAGGATCCTGTGAGAGAATCAAAAACTTTACTGAAATCCAAGAAGATTACATCAATTGGCTTTCCTAGGTCAACTAGGTGGGTTACCCTGTCACTATAGGAATTCAGGTTCCACAAGCAGGACTTCCCTCTCATGAAACCATGCTGGCTGTGGCCAATGACTGCATGGTCCTCCAGCTATTTATCAATACTTCCCAGAATAATCTTTTCCATGATTTTACTGGGTACTGAAGTAGGACTGGCAGGCCTGTACTTCCTGGGATTCTCCTTTTTGCCCTTCTTGAAAACTGAGACAATATTTGCCAGCTTCCAGTCAGCTGCAACCTCTCCCCATCAGGCCCTACAAATTTGTAGGGATCCAGCTGGAGATTATTACATGAGTTTGTTTGATTTGTTTGTTGCTTGGGTGAAAAAATAAAGGAGGACCCATGTAAACCTCTTTTTTCTATTCAGACACTGTAGAGGTGACTGAAGCATAGATTCTGATTATAGATGTCAGCTCAGCCTGGGCGGGTATAAGAAAAGGTCTGGAGGACTCCTTCCAGCTGCTTCATATTTTGATGAGGCCTCATTCCTACACCAGGGATTATGAGGAGAGGGATTTCACACTGAACTGCTACCACCCTCTGTGAAACCCCCCACCCAGACCCACTGGCTGTAGCTGAGGTTCAGCTGCCAGAGCCTTGGCCTAAGCCGTGCAGTCAAACCCGTCACTCCTGAGGTACTAATCTCACATTTATAAGAAGTAAATCTACACTGTGAGAAAAAAAAAAAAAAAGTACTTCTTTTTTTTCCAGGCTTAGAATTTTGCTTTTAGTAACCAAGCTAAATATGACATAAATATCCTAGACAAATGTGTGCCTCTGGAAATACTGAAACCCTGGCCCCATGACACAGTTGCTGGGATTCCTGCCATTCGCTGAAATGTTAAGCTAGGAAACACTTTGTCCAATTACTAAAAACAATAAAGATATAAAGGAATTATAACCTAAAAACAGAGGTGTTGAAAGAAAGAACACAGACCCATGTAATAAAAAATACAGATTTAATTAAGGTGGCAGAGTAAAACATTCACAAACTTGGATGCCCCTGGTGTGTGTGCGTAGCGGGGGCAGGTGAGTGTCCATGTGTAAGCACACGAGCTTCCCTTGGAAGTGGTTTCTGACCAAATCCTAACAGAGGTGTCACAGACAGGAGGGACATAAGGATCAGCTCCTCTGCTCTAAAGCTGTTGCAGAGAGCAGTGCTGGCATGGACACTTACAAGTGGTGTAGACCTCATCCCTGAAAATCAGTGCTGGTTTTGCCTGGAAAGATGGACACTGAGATGGGCTTTTGTGCTCCAAACTTCTGAACCCTGCAGGAGACCTGAGCCACCAAACTACACTGAGGTTGGTTACAAAAAGAGTCATTTATTGAGCTCTATCCTGAAAGAAATCACAAGATGTTCTAAAGGGCTAAATTCAATACCTCAAAATATTCCTCCAGAATAGGATGAAATGAGAAAGACTTCAAGATTGAGACAGACGTGCTTCCAAGGGCAGTATTTTGTCCAGCTCTCAGAAAACAGTATTTTAGTGCTTCTAGTGACTGGAATAAAGATACATTCAGCCCCCATTGCGTAACATCAAAATGACCACAGAACAATTTCTGGTTGTCCTTGTCAGGTGATAAGCAAGAGCAATAACCTGTTTGGGAGTTCTCATTTCTCTAATGGGAACTTGCAGGCCACTTTGAAAGATTTGTGTTGGAAAGGTGAATAAATACACACCATACCTCAGCTGAACCTGAAGTGTTCTGCAGAAAGAAAGCAAGAGCAAGAGGAAAGACAAAGAGGGGAACTTTATGTGTTTATCTTGGAAATTATGTGACTACATACAAAAACCTGTGATTTTTCCTTTGTCCCATGGTTTCTGAGACTCTCAATGATACCTGCACCAAGTTTTTCCTTCACACACATGGAATTTAGAAACTACCTTTAAAACAAGCTGCGTGAAATTCAAGGTTATCATATACTCTAATACTGCAGTGGGGGATCTAAACAAATCACCAAATACCTTGGGATTCAGAATGAGGTGAGTTGCAAAGAGTCCCTGCGAAAAGCAGCCCCCTAGTACCAGAGTAGAAGGAAACCATAATGAGAACCATGTTATTTAAGTATTGCCAGAAAAGCCAACCTACTCTCAACAGCAGATATTTTAGGGACCTTTCCACTATACTCTAGATTTTTGGCTGGTCACTTTCTAGATGATTCAATTCCTGTTCCTTTGGAAGTATGCAGAAAACCACAGAAATAGCCGTTAATCTTTGGCAATTAGTCTGAAGCCTTAAGCATGTCAAAGCTCCCAAATGTATTTCAAGTCTGAGCATTTCCACATAGGAGCTCAGTAACTTTTGCTTCTAGGAAGGAGTAGTTATAGATACCATTCAGACTAAAAAAGCAGACATAACACTACAATGTAGTTCCACAGTGAGATGAGGTACTCAGGGAGAGGGGTTTTGTCGCTCCTGAATCTGTAGATGACATTCAGCTAATTGCTAATGATGAGCTGTGAGGAAGGGCACCCATGCACAGAAAGCAGTCAGCAGCAGTTTATGTTCAAGGCCCCGAATGGAGCTGTGACTCTTTACACTGTTTCAGTAACCACTCCACTACAATGTAGGGAAACTATTATAGAGAGGAGGCTGAAAAACAGTGTTGAAAACCTGGGTTTTCCACCAGCAAAAGGTTTCCATGCCAGATTTCACATGTCAGGCAAGTCTGATACTACAAAATAAATGCCAATCATTTTATCATATCCAACAGAAGCATTCTATCAATAAGACAGAGAGAATTAGGATTTTACTGCACCTTTTTTCCTGCAGAAGAAATAGAAGCCCAGCAAATTTGGTTTGTTGGTGGGTTTGTGTGTTTTTTGGTACTCTCCAGATGTGATCATTCATTAACTTTTTTTCAAGGGACTATATTTTCAGATAAGCTAATACTCAGGAACTGCAAGGAGACAGGCTTTCAGAAACAGCCTTTCTTGTTTAACTAGATAAATGAAGTTGCCAGGTAGCTGCACATTTAAATATCTGGCTGCTTTACTTTGCTAAGCTTTGATATTTTTTTTCCTGACAGGGACACTTTTGTCCCTTACCCTTTGGAAAAACTGCGCTGAGTTTCTTACTCAAGTGAAAGTTGATTACATTGTTTACTGTTTTAGGAAAATACCCGCTACGGTGTTTGTTACTTTCTATATACTTGAGGACAGTATCACAAATAGGAAAAGATATTAAAGTCCTTCAGACTTAGTCAGACAAAGTGGAAGTATAAAAAAAGAGGTAAGATGAGTTACGTGGGTGAATATTCTGCATAGGACAGGATCCTATCTGCCTATGCTGCATCTGCGGTGATGGTGTCCAATGACAAGGAGCTTGCAAGTGTTATGAAAATACAAACATGATGATAATGGTCCTCTAATGCATTAATTGCTAGTAGAGTTGCTTGCTTTCACAGAACCACTTAGATCGAAAAGGGCTGCAGAAGGTTGTTTAGTCCCACCACTTCTTCAGCACAACCTTTTCATGCCCTCTCATTATAGCTTTTATTTAACATATCTCCGTGTACTAATCTCTCTTTCTGTGACTGACATTTTCATTCTTTCAGAAGCATCACAAATATGGCCTGTCACTCTTTTCACCCATATCTTTACTACATTTAGAGTCACATCCCGTTTCACTGGTTTTCTACCTTTTTCCGTGTCCAGCTACTCTTTCATCTACACTCTCATCTTGGAGGCTCCATTCTATCTCCTTTCCACACCATCATTGCTCTGTTGCTTTTCTCCAATTCCTTCAGATGTCACTTGCTTATCTGTGGAGGAATATATTCCTGTAATTCTTAATCACACTACACTTCCAAAGGCTCTTCTTTGTCCAGGGGAGACTGCACTATGCATCTGATTTTATGCTAGCAGAGCAAAATCTGGCTGGTAGGCACACATGCCCTTCTTTTAACAAAACAAAAGTCCTCAGGTTTGACATGAACACATGCCCAAAGCAAGTATTGTTAAAAAGTAAGAAGAGTTTTAAAGAGAGGAGGGAAATGAAGGCAGCCAGGGAAAACACAGCTTCTTAATTTTGCTGCAAATGGTTCTCCAACACTTCCTTCTCCCAAACCACCTTAATCAAACAATCCCTGCACAGCCTGCACTGTGCTGGGCCAACTGTAGTAAACATCCAGCTGTGCCTGGCATGCAGGTGTTTGGGTTATGTGTTGCCAGCTACAGGTGGACTGATTGATGTTGCGGTTGGTTTTTCTTGGGAAAGGGGCCATACAGGAAGGAAGGTGAGGGAAAATGACTGGGCTAGGCACGTTCTGCTCTGCAAAGCTCATGGTCCACTGGCATTGCAAACCTTCCTAGCAGACCCAGTGCTGTATTCAGAGCCCCTTTCACATTTCCCTCTGCAGCCGTGAGTACTGGGCAAAATGACACAGAACTTGGAGGTTGCCTCTGAAGTGCAGTTCCCTGTGGGTGGGATTAGGTGGGCAGATGAACTTCTGCCTGCTACCATAAATCCTTTTGAAATAGGACCTCACTTCTGCAGCCCTTCTCAAGCACTTACCCACTCAGGAAGAGCAGGTCAGGTCACCACGGCTAGAGCTCTGCACAGCACACGGCTCAGGAAACAGCTATTGTCCCAAATTACATCTGCTGCCTGGATTTTTCCTGTCGTTTTAGTTTAAATAACAGCAGATAATGCCTCCTGAGTTCCCTCCTGCCTTATCTTATCTCACCAATGCATTAGAAAATGACTGTATCTGAGGATGTCCAGCTGTTAGTGTAGGTGATAGGGCTAAATCTTGTTACTGACTTCAGCAGGCTCAACCTGAAATATTTGTGTGGTTGAAGAAAGTTAATGAAACCTTTCTGCTGAAGCTGTTACTCTGAGTTAAGAAAACATCTCTGCACTGCTCCATTACCATCTCCTTGGAACATTACTGCAATAAAAAGCCACAGCCCAAAGATTCTCATTCTGTTTCTTCAGAAATGAAGGTGTCATAGCCAATGTATTAGTAACTAATGATTAGCAAAAGGGCTTAATTCAGATTTCTCTGAGATGTGACCTGTGCATTTACATGAAGAAGGGCAATATGACATTTGGCATGGGAAATGTACAAAGGTCTCTCCAAAGGCGGTTCTCTTTCCAAAAACCACTGACAACTTTCAGCTGTTGTTCTTAGGACGATAGAATCGGATAATAGAATTATATACACTGACATCACCATTATTAGTGTTTGTATTCAATGTGTTTGTATTTCCTGGAACAGAACAAATGTAGAAGCTTGCTGTTCTTTGCAATGGATTGGCTCTCCAAACAAATACCATTATCTTCCACTTTTTGTTGGGGCAACTTCCACACATCTTCGTTTTCCCTTTCATTTCCATTTTCATTCACTGCCCCTTCTCCTTTATTCCCATACAGGGAGGGAGGATGTTGGCAGCCCACTTTCACATCTTGTCTCCTTGCAGCTCTCCAGCAGAAGGGGCAACCTCGTGTAGACAACTGTGTTTAGCTATTTAATGAACAAAAGCCAAAGTAGTGAAGCCATAGTATGGGCATGGTCCTCAAGACCAAATCTGATGTTTGCATACTGCATTGCCAGCACTTTTACGTCAATTAATACTTTTCTACAGTCAGATGTTTCTCATTAGCAAGAAAAAAGAGATTCCAGGTGAAGATTTTATAAATGTGTTGACAAATGCCAACATTCTTTTACTCAAGTTATGATTAAAATGATTGTGAACTCCTAGGGAAAATGCTAGGAATGCTCTTGATGTGGTTAGGAGGGAGAAAATTTGGCTGAGGGTGCCC
>WEKY01004891.1:0-42535 GCA_013390045.1 Picathartes gymnocephalus
AGATTTATTCCCAAAATTTGCTGCGTTGAGCCACAGGACAGCTCAGCAGGAGGAGGGGACTCAGCCCCTTCTTCCTCAGCCTGCCACGAGCAGAGGAAGGAAATAAGAGAAGCAAAGCCTCTCTCTTCCATCCCTTCCCATCTCCACCGAGCCGCCATTGCCACGTGCTCCTGGAGCTCGCGCCACAGCGCCCCCTGCAGCCGCGGGGGAATCATCGCACCTGCCCTGCTCACCGAGTGCCACCAGCGCCCCCTGCCGGCTGTGACCATCACTGCACCAAATGGGAAAGTGCCTGCAGGCCAGGGGGCTGGGACCGGGTTCCTGGTTCTGTTTGTTGTTAATGTCATAGTAGTAGTTGTTTGTTTGCTTTATCATACGTACTAGTAAAGAATTTCCTATTCCTATATCTTTGCCTTATTCCTGTTATTCCTATTCCCATATCTTTGCCTGAGAGCCCCTTAATTTCAAAATTATAATAATTTGGAGGGAAAGGGTTTACATTTTCCATTCCAAGGGAGGCTTCTGCCTTCTTTAGCAGACACCCGTCCTTCAAACCGGGACAATCGGGACAGCATTTTTTCCTGCAAAATCACAGCGTGGGTCCTTACTGGAAGTGGAAGGAGAGAGTGTAGTTACTAACTTGAGGAAACTCCAGAGCTGCTGGCATGCTGCTGGTGTGTGTTCTTAAAGCAAGGAAGCAAAATGTTGCAGTGAGCAAGAAGCACTGAGATGTGTTGGAACAAACTGGTGCGCAAGAAGCAGCTGCACGGGGAGCAGATGTTGTACACCCCAAGGCTCTGCTGAGATCTTGGGCTTGACAAAGTTCAGCTGCTGGCCTGGGGACAAACTTAACCTTTCGTTGCCTTGGTTTCTAAATGTGAAAAGAGGATTATTGGTTCTTCTCCACAGAACCCACCATGTTAACTAGATTCTCAACAGATTCACTGGGCTCTCAAGAGACAGTAACATCTATTAATCTCTTGAGGATTTTAAATGTGACAGGACCTTGAAAGGACAGGGCTTCTGTCTGTGGTGGCACTGCAGGTAGAAACAGTCTCATCAAAGTCTCATCTTTGCTGTGTTCTTGGTTACAGAAACATTGCGAGATGATTTTCCACCTGACAGTGCTTTTGTCTGATCTAACCTTTTTGCATATTTTTGATTTTCTTGTCCAAAATGGGTAAGTTCATGACACCCAGTCAGCTTGTCATAGTTAAGCTTTGCTAATGAAAGGTGCAAGACTGATGTTCTTCTCCAAAGTGCTCCCCAAAAAAGAGAAAAAACATCAGGGAAGACCTGCTAGCAAATATGGCTCAGGCTAGGCTTGATCAGAGGGTTTCTCTTGTTCCCTCTGGGTTGAGATATGACAATGGTGGGTGACCACTGAGGTGAGGTGGGAAGCAGAACAGGTGTGTTAGCACCAGGCAGTGTTTGCTGGGGCAGAAGCTGGTGGCTCTTCCTGGAGGTGCTGATATTGTTCCCCACTGTGCTGCAGCAGAAGCCCAGCAAAGTGAACAGTGGAGGGGAATACACCACTGCAGTACTGCTGCTCTCATAACAAACTGCTGCTGGTGGTCAAAGCCAACATCACCATCAGTGAATAGCCATGGGGACCTTGTGCCCTGTGTACACGCATAGCGTGTCTGCTCAGCTCTTCTCTGGAAATACCTTCTTGGTCTTGCTAAAGTGCTCAGGACACTCGCCTGCAGCTGGTGAGAGGCAGGTTGGAGATGGCACTGGTGGGGAACCCTGCCTGCAAGGTGACAGTCTCAGCTTCAGACTCTTCCCACATCCAGCAAGGTGCCCTGCTCTGACACTGCTCTTGGCTGGCTCTCTAGCCTTAGCAGTGCTCACAAGCCAGGTTGGGGTACATGTGACCCTCTGTGAAAGGGGTACCATATATCACAGGTTTCCGCTCTTGACAACCTGGGACAGAAGCAGTGGTTTTTTCTCCAGCTTAGGGCAGGAGATGCTCTTCTCCCCTCTTCTGGGAGTAACCAGCTTGCTCTGGGGTACTCCTGACCCAGGAGCTTGTGCCTCTGCCCCACTTTACTGTCTCCCTCCCTAGTGGCCAGCCACAGACCTGGTGGGACTGCCATGTGGGTGGGGTCACCAAGTTGCCAGAGTCCAAAAAGGTAAACACTGCCTGAGCTGCTCTGCCATGCACAGCCTGTGCACAGCAGAAGCCCAAACAGCCACTGAACTCATTTTCAAAGATAATGCTCCAGTGCTGAAGTGCAGGTAGGAAATCTGCCAAAGCGCTGGTTCTGAGATGATGTGTGCTGGTGCTCTGGTGCCCAGATCATAGATTTAACAATTTATACTGCTTATGAATCTCCTCTTCACAACACAGAAGTGAGTTTTAAAACCAGGATTCCGGGTG
Source organism: Picathartes gymnocephalus (assembly GCA_013390045.1). Classification (NCBI taxonomy): domain Eukaryota; kingdom Metazoa; phylum Chordata; class Aves; order Passeriformes; family Picathartidae; genus Picathartes; species Picathartes gymnocephalus. Next base: position 2,384 of record WEKY01004891.1, read on the forward strand.
AAATGGGAAAGCACAAGTATTTCCACCATCAGTTTGTCACCAAAATTCAGGAGGAAGAAAAACCCTCCAGCACCATTTTTTTCTTACTGTTAGAGAATTAGGCATTAGTTTAATCTGGCCAGGATGTGCAATAGAAAACATTCTATCCACAGATGGTTATTTACCAGATTTTCCACATATTTATACATAAAAAAATCCAAAGAACTTCTCATTCATTGGTCCTAAATGACACAATTCTTAGTACTCAATCTCCTACTCATTATTGATCCCTCCACCTTCAATGCTAATTTGGTCCTCATTCTTTGGTTCTCTTACAAATCTTCTCCCAGACTATGTGTCTCCAACTGCACCGTGGGTAACATTTGTTCATGTCCATTTATGTCCTCTGTATCTTCTGGCTACTCCCAATCTGTAGATGTTAAACTCTCAGAGTCTGGGAATCTTCCCTTTGTTGATTGAGGCTCATCAAGCCTCACTCAGCAAAACTCAAACCCCCAATAAACAGAGTCTTTTGAAGAAAATCTTCAATTATCCCTCCACTTTTGGCAGAGGTGAACAAACCTATGACTAAAGTTACTTAGAATTTTAAGGGTTATATGATGGTAAGTATCTCTGCCTTGCCTCTTCCTGTGATGATCCCCTTTCCCATTCTATGCAGTGCAGTGGCAGCCCCTTGGAGATCGGGAAACTGCAGTGGGGCGGCAGGAGCTGGGTGTGTGTCCCCCTGTTGCAGAGTGATCTGGCAGCCAAATTTATCACTGCCTCGTCCACACTGGGCACAGTTATGCCTGACCTGCTTTTACTGACTACTTAGAATACCTCAAAAATACTTCAAGGTAGCTCAAGAATCTTGAGTTCACAATGAAGGCCCCACCACTGGTCTGGGGATACTCTGCAGTCCTTTCAGGTGCAGACCTCTTGCTGTTCCCTTCTCCGTCCCAGCTCACATGACCCCAACCAAACTAATGCTGCAGCTCTTCAAGGAGGGATTTTGCAACAAGGAGGGGTTGCAGCAACACCATCACAGGTCCCACCCTCTGACTTTAAACTACAACCCCTTCCACTCCTTGGAGGTCGAACTGAAATAAAATGGTTTACACTTGTTTGCACTTGCATTCACACCCCTGCTTGCAAGCACAGGGACCAGGGTGTCCAAGTGGTCTGGGTGTCCATCAAGGATCAGGACACACATACCAGGTCTGCCCAAACCTGTGGTGACAGAGGGGACAAAGAATGTCACCTCCTTCTCTGGTTTTATAGCCTTGGTGCTCTGGCAATGACAGTGCTCTTCTGTCCCCTTCTCTATCCTGATCCATCTCTGTGAGTCATCTGGATTTACTTCTTCTCCTTTCTCCCTTTCTCTTTGTGTCTCATCTCCTGTGCTCTTCTTCTTCCCACCACAATCCTTTAATGATCTGAGCCTTTGTTCTGATCTGGGAATGGGCTGTCTCTTCTTTTAGGCTTATTGGGGTGATGCCAGACACCCCAAATGCAACACTGCTCTTCATTTCACTGAGCACAGAAGAGGCTCATGGGCTTCAAGGCTGCGACTTTCTGTTGGGAGTTAGGAGTTTTTTTTCTTTCCTTTTGTATAGAATTTTTTCCCATTAGGTTGCTAATGAACTCTTAAGTACTGGGTACTTAAGAAAAACAAAGGACTGTAGCCAAGTCCCGGAAGAGAGGGGCTGATAAAAGGCAGGGGTGGGGGCAGCAGCGGGAAAGTTGAAGCTGTGCTTCGGAGGGGAGCACAGAGGTGCTGCTCTGCCTTTTTTGGGGAGAGAGGAGTCTCTGCTGCTGCTGCTGGACTCTTTCATGTGGAGCTGTTTCTTCTGCCGTGAGTGAACCCCTGCTCTGAACTGAGACCTATTTTACCATCTGCTCAGGGGGCCCGGGATCCTGAGCTGACCTCTCCTTGCCGGGCGAGGAGCCAGGCTGCTGCCCCTGCCCTGCCCCCCGCGGCTCCATCGGCACTGCTCTGGGTTTCACTGCGCTGCAGCCCCCNTTCCTGAAGCAAAGCCTGCCTGTCCTCCAGCCCTTCCCCTCCCGGCTGTGCCCCGTGTCTGCTGGAGCTCGCGCCACAGCGCCCCCTGCAGCCGCGGGGGAATCATCGCACCTGCCCTGCTCACCCAGCGCCACCAGTGCCCCCTGCCGGCTGTGACCATCACTGCACCCAAGGGGACAGTGCCTGCAGGCCCAGGGGGCTGGGACCGGGTTCCTGGTTCTGTTTTGTTGTTAATGCCATAAGAGTTGTTGTTTGTTCACTTTATTATAAATACTAATAAAGAACTGTTATTCCTATTCCTATATCCTCGCCTGAAAGCCCCTTAATTTCAAAATTACAATAATTCGGAGGGAAGGGGTTCACATTCTCCATTCCAAGGGAGGCTCCTGCCTTCCTTAGCACACATCTGTCCTTCAAAACAGGACACTTTCCCTCACAGCTAATAGTGCAGGAGAAAGAGTCCTGGATGTTGCCAGGAGGATGAGACATTCCCTGTGTGAAAAGCTGGTCAGGCACTGTTTCACCACCCCTCTAGTTTCAGGACATGTCCCAACAACAGAGAGTGGTGGGGGGACTGTAGAGAACTGTAGAAAGGACGAATTATTTCGCCATTGTCTGAGTCTCTCAATAAGACCTGCAGTTGAATACCCAATGCAATAATGGGCTATGACTGTCAGTAGTAGCAGTGATGAACCTTCACACCAACGTCCTGTGAACACCAATGCTGACGTGGGTGAGGTGCTGTTGCCACAGTCCCCAAGATGGAGCAGAACTGCCGAGGCACTGCCATAAAGTTTTGCTCAGCTGGTGCATGAGTGAATGCCAGCACATCCCGGCAGAACTCTCCCCATTGACAGATGGAAGAAGAAATGATCAACATGACTCCGCTCCTCCATGGAAGTGACTATCCCATGTTTTCTGTCATCCTTTGCTTTTTCCTACTTCCCTCTCTTCCTTACTCTGTTCCTTGATAGTAAATAAAAGTGAGTTACTGTTTTGGTTACTAACATTTGACCTCATTTGTTTCTCAATCTCATTTTGGGTATATTTCAACTTTTCTCCTCTCCACACATGCAGATTGGGACAAGGACCCGCACCATTTTGGACATACCTACATGGCTGTATGTGCCTCTCAGCATCTCCAGTGCCAGTGTGGGATGCAGAGGAGGGCACAGTGGGAGTGCAGTGCATGTAGGCTCTACTGGCAGGACAGTTTAGGACAAGCCAGGGCAGGGTTTGCATCTTGCTTGGGCAGTGGGACCTGGATCTGTACTGGGGCTGTGCATCTCCGCAGGAAGTCCAAGTTTTGCTTCTGCCGCATCCTTTTTTGCTCATTTTGAAGCCTTGGCAATAGCCCTTCGCTGCTAGGGAGCACTGCTTGCAGCTGCTGACATTGCCCTGCTAGGTGGATGGTCAGATATGGGGCCTGTGGGGCTGGTGGGGCAGGATGGGTCTGGTGGGTCCTCAGGAAGATCCCCTGTGCCCCAGCTGCTGAGGGCCCAGAAAAATCTGTTCAACCCCCAAGTCCACATGGAATATGAGTGGTGGTTGGGACAAGATGGCATGTTTGATAGTGACGAAGACCTGGATGAGAAGGTGAGGTCATGAGAGGGGCTGGCTTGTGGCCATACATGCTCTTGCTGCCTCACTCCCACTGTGCTGAAGTGGGTGCTCCTGTACCTGCCCTGCTGTACCCACTCTGTCAAACGAGCCCACTCCATCTAAATCCCTTTTCCCATCTGGGCCCAGAGCTGCTACCACCAGTCCCCAGGCCAGAGACAGCAGAAGCACTGCCACCTGTACCATGCCAGAGGCCCACCTCCACAGACTGGATGTGCTGCATACTCCCTCCTATTCCCCTTCATTCTTGCCCCAGCAGGGAAAGCAAGGTGAGAGTCTGTGGCAGCGGCCTGTGGGAGCTAGCAGGATGAGCTGCTTCTGCTGCAGCCTGGCACCATCAGTAGAGAAGGGCCTGAGAGGGAGCCGAGTTCCTTCAGAATGTGAAGGGTTTTCTGGTGCCCTAGGAGACCTTTTGTTCCTGAGACACCAATGCTGTCTTGTGTGGGCTTCTTTGACCTAGCACTGATCCCTGCTTAGAAGAGCAGCACAATGTACGTGTGCCCTTATGGCTTCTCCACTGTTGCTGTGAGGATGTGCTGTCCCCTCCCCAGGGCTGCTGCTGTTGGGAGAGGCAGAGGAGCAGGTATTTAGAGACAGGGCTAGGAAGCCAAAGCTGCAGGCAGGAGCAGCAATCATCACACTTGTGCTCCTTATCCAGGCTCCCACTGTCTTCTACCCACTTAGCTTTCCCATGACATTTCTCACTTCCAAAAGTCCACTCTGCTTTCTGGGACACTCACCAAGTCTTATTTGACCTCCTTTCTGCCAGTTCCAACTCCAACTAGATCAATTTCTCAAGTCAGACCTGTAAGCAGAGAAAAGAAAATCCCTAAAGCCGTGCCCCAATTCTTGCCTGGAGCTTTGCACTAGAGCCCCGCTAAACAGAACCTTGCTGCTGCTCCCTGATCTGGTTTTGCTCTGTGTTTAGCTCCCTGGGGAACATATCCAACCTTCCTTACTGGCTTGGCTTGGCTTTTCAGTCTTTGTTGAGGACACAAGAAGCAGGAGGAAGCAAACTCTGCCTCCAAACATTAAGCACAAGCACATATCCTCGAAGCCAGCACCTTGGTACTGCTCTGCTCCAAGCAGCCCAGCCTGAGCAACCCAGCTGTAGATAAGGACAGAATAGGCTCAAGAGGGACAAGGAGCCAGACTATGGTGGTGTAAAGGGACCTGCTGGAGGTCTGCAGCTAGCTGCACTAGATCGGGTTGTTGGTGTCTTTGTTTGGCTGAGTCTCATTCATGAGTCCGGCCAGTGGGGCCTCTTGCTTAGACATGGGGGCATGAGAGCTGTGAGAGCTGTGAGAGATCCAACAGTGGACACTGCGCTCACAGACAAGTATCAGGGGACTACCCACATCCTGGCTGTGAGATACCAATATCACCAGGCCACGGTTATTTGGGGGTTTGCTGGGCTGTCAGAGATGCTGAATTTAGAGAAGAGAATAACCCTGTTCCTAACTTTCAGGCTGTGGGTTTGTTTCCATGGATGCCCTCTGGCAGAAGGATTCTCCCTGCTCTCACACACCCAGACAGGGTGGTAGACTGAGGGCTGAGGCAGGGTCTTCCATAGCACAGATCTTTGCAAAGGTGTGAATGCTGCCAGGAGCAGCCCCAGGGTCTCCAGAATGGATGTCTGGTCAGCTGGAGCCTCCAGGTGCATTGAGGAACCAGCCTCATCCCAGCAGAGCTCAGCAGTGTGGGGAGCATGGTGGCCATGAAGGGTGCCAAGGACACGATGCATAGCAGCTGCACCCTGATGCTGGCAGCTCTTGGAGCTGCATATCTCTTACCTCCTGGTAACATGCTTCTCATCCCAGCCTTTATGGATGCTATGTCCTTCTTCCTGGCCATGTGATTTTCCCCTGCTGTTGTTCTGCACCCTGTCTGCAGTCCCTTCCCTTTCCAGCTCCCAGACTGAGGGCGTGTTTCTTGTCTGCACTATACCAAGGTTGGAGGACCAGACTGCACTGTGTTGCCCGACAGTGGAGGTTGCTGTTGTCCACCTGTAGGGTTTAGTTTATAGTTGTTAAAATGTTCAAGGCTTGTTCTTACCAGAAGGTCCCATGGGAAAGGCACAGCTGCAGGCTGGCCGGTTGGAAGTCGGTTGAAGAGCGAGAGGCAGGGATGAGCGAGGAGAGAGTCAGTTGGGAGCAAGGCCAGAGGGACGCGTGGACAGTGTATGAGCAGAGGGATGATTGGATGGTGGGACGCGTGGACAGCAGCACTGCAGCTTGGCTAGCCAATGGGTGCCTTCCTTCTGTTAAGTTTCAGTTTGGTTTCAATTGTGGCGGGTAAGGATTTAGGGTATATAAAGGCTGCTATTTCTACAATAAACGGATCTCCTTTGAATGTGCATACGGGGGTCCGTGTAGCTTTGTTCCCCATTGCTACAACATAGCAACTGAGGGAGCCACAGGGTGCCACTGTGAGAACATGAGGGATTTTCTAGTACAGAGGGGACACCTCCACAAACCAGCTGTGTTCTCTTCTGACGTAGGGATGAAGGCTGCCCATGAAGCTCTGCTCTTTGCTCTTGCTTTGGCCCACAAAAGCCAAGTCCTAAGTCACTGAGCACTTCATGAATTCCCTGAGGAATGGAAAACCCTTTTCCCTCTGACCTTAGGCTACATGAGAGCGTTTTGATAGAGAACAGAAATGTTCTTCCTGGCAATGCCCCAGGATGGCTAGGGTGGGAGCTGTGTGGCACCTGCATGGCTCAGCCACGGCAGAGAGGCTGTGGGGCTCCTCTGCCCCAGCTTCTCTTCATGCATAGGGAGGAGGGCTCACTGCTGGCATTGTGCATTCGGTAGGTGAATGTACACTACTCTGAATGGGGGGCCTGGTGTTTGACTCGTGGCCGAGGTGATGATGCTTTGCTGCTTGTTCACAAGTCAGTTTGCAGAACCTAAAAGTATTGCAGGCAGAAAGCAGCTTCTTGTACAACACATGCTGCCAGCCAGCCCTGTCTGGCCTGAAGTAACTAGTGGCAGTGGCAGCAGCAGAACACAGCAATAACGTCATTGAACAGTTAGAAGAGGAAATGAATACTGGACTACTTCAGTTCCCTCAGGGTGGGTGAGCATCCACGGGGTGTCCCAGGAGGCTGGGCAGAGAGGGTGGGTGAGAAGGCATCCTGTAGTGTCACTGCCACTGGTCTTTGTGACATATCACTGCAGGTGGCACATGGGATGCTGTTCCAGAGGTACATAAAGGTCGTGCTGGCCCTGTGCCTGCTGCTGTTCCTGTGGCAATGTTTTCGAGCCCTCACAGATGGCACTGGTCCTATCTGTTGGGTTCTCTCTCTCCTCCACACCCCTACTGTCCACCACACAGCCCCTACCAACAGCTCTGCATGGTTAAACACCCGCTACAAGGCAGCCATAGGGCCTCTGCTAATGGGTGCAGACCACGAGCTCTCCTTGGATGTGGTTCAGTGGTGGCTGGTAAGTGAAGCAATGGGCAGGACCTTGTGGGTCTTCCCAGGCTCCCTGAATAGGTTTGCAGTAGGGCAGGGCCAAGAACAGATGTGATGTGGATAAAGTGATGCAGAGATCCCAGCTCAGCCCTTCCTCCACCTCATACTCTGCCCCCTTTTCCAAATACCCCTTCTGCTTTTTCTGTCCTTTCCCAGGTCTCCGCTAGGAAAAATGGGGCTCTGTCTCCCTTTGGGTTACTGGTGGAGGGGCTAATGCTGCATGTCACTGTGCTTGCTCCCCTAGACCCTGCAGGGTCCCCCAGGTGGTGTCCAGCTCCAGGCCATAATTCAGTAGCTCTTCAACATCCTCCAGGCCCTGACTGCTGATGCTTGGGACCCATCTCACTGCAGGACTTGTGTGGTGGTGGGGAACTCAGGGCAGCTGAAAGGGTCCAGCCATGGGCTGCTAATTGATGCTCATGACTGGGTGCTGAGGTGGGTAACCTAAAGGGACTTGGTCTCTCCCTGTCTTCCCAGAACGCTGGCCTGCCCAATCTCCTGGCCATGCTGTTGAAATCTGCCAATACAAACCCTGTGATCGAGATGGCTGGCTGACCCTGCTCTCTGGAGCCCTCTATCCTGGGACACACACAGGCCTTGTGTCACCCACGTCCACTCTTTGCTGCTGGCTAGGGTGACCTGCTGTCCCTGCCTGGTGGGACCAAGAGCCTGGGACCAGCAGGCCATGCAACTTTGTTTTGGGACACACCATCCTGCTTGTCCTTTAGGATGAACAGAGCAAAGATCACTGGCTTTGAGCTGGATGTTGGCATGAGAATAACCCATCACTTCATGTACTCAGAGAGTGCAGTGAGCCTTAGGCCTTGTCCTTGTTCCCTTCAAATCTCTGGACCTGCAGTGGGTGACCAGTGCCTTCTCCACCAGAGAACTCACACAGTGTGTCAGCTTTAGGGCATGGTATCTCTTGTGCTGGAAACCCTGTGGATGCTGCAGTGTGGTCTGGAGGTTTTGGTGCCTCACTGGAGACCTGGCACTAGTCCTGATGGCACAAAGCGTACTGGGCATCCCTCTGCCCTGCACTTTGAGGTAGTTGGGCATTGACCCACAGGGCTCAGGCAACCTGCAGTACCATACCCCTAAGAGTGGGATGGCAGCTGTCCTCACAGCGGGGCCATGGGCTTGATGTATCCCTTCCTAGAGCCAGGCCAGGGGATGCTGCTGGGCCAGCTCAAGGGGCGGGGAATGCAACTGGGCTGGGTGCTGGCAGATAAGGGATACCCTCTGCAAAGAAACAGGCCCCCTCAGCAGCGGGTGTATTACACAATCACTGCTCACCTCTGCTTTTGCAGCACATACGTAGAGTTAAACAGTTCATCAAATCTGACAGAAACAAGGTAATGGCTCTGTGGGCTCCAGCTCCTCAGGGGCAGGCTGCTGGGCAGAGAGCCAGTGGCTGCACTATGTTGGGCTGGCTGTCCTGTTCCAGCATAGAGACCACCTGATCACTCCACTCCCCACTCAGGTGTTGATCCTGACCCCAGCTTTCCTCAAGTACACCCATGACAACTGGACACAGCACCATGGGCGGTACCCCTCCACTGGCTTCACAGCCCTGCTCTTTGCCTTGCACACCTGCCAGCAGGTGAGCACAGCCAGTGGTACCAGACGCTGCCACTGTACCTCCCCTGCACTGCTTGTCCATATGCTTGCAGGATGCCCCGGTGTCCACACAGCTCTGGCTAGCATGTCCACAGGTCTCCATGTTTGGCTTCGGAGCAGGTAGTGAAAGGAATTGGCACCACTACTGGGAAAAAAACCAGTGGTCCGGAGCCTTTCGCAGGACGAGAGTCCACGATGCTGATGCTGAACACAGCCTCATCAAGAGACTGGCACACGAAGGCAGGATTGTATTCTACAAGTGATGCATTTCCAAGAAACTGGAGCCAGGCTGTTTGCCCAGGAATGGGCCAAAGGGCACTGCCAGTGGCTGTCCTGGCTCTTTAGCTTGTTGCTCCACCCCACCACCTGGGCTCACAGACCCTGCAATTCACAGGGTGTCAGTACTGCTTGTGCTGGTCCTACCAGCTGGGTACTGTGGATGCCATTCTCCCATGGCAGCAGCGATGTTGCATTTAGCTGGACATAGGGTGGGCATGTTTCTGCCCATGCTGGTTGGGAGGGATGAAGGAGAGATGTTGGGGCTGGAGGTGGGCATGGAGCCTGCGAGCTGCTGTGTGTGGCCCTGCAGGGCTGTGAAGCCACTGGGTGCCAGTGGTGGACAGCAGCTGCTCAAATGTGGCTTTCTGCATGACAGAGCTGATATTTCTACCCACAGATGGCTTTTGGGGGAGGTTTGTAGTTGTTCTTAGAAAAGGAAGATGCCCCCCTCACCCTGCTCAGCCTTACTAAGACCTTTATTCTTACAGTCTTTAATTAAGGGAATATTTTTTAAATTGTATCAAGGAAGAGTAAGAAGGGAAGAATCAAACATGGTGACAGAAGACAACAGAATTGAATAAAATTGAAATGATCTTATGTTGAATGAACTTTGAAAACACATGTGAACCACCATTTCCTTTGCTTTTTGACCACTTACAACTTTGAAGATGACACCCCTGCAGAACAAGACTGCAGACCCTGGGGACTGAGCTCCCCAAAGGAGGTTTTTCTCCTCCAGAGCAGGGTTAGCAGCATCTCTTTTATCACTTTCAATCACTAACATCCTTGATTCAGACTCAGCTTTATCGTGGTTCTTAGTCATTTGGGCTTTCAGTCTATTAAACCACCAGAACTCTCGTACTCATATCCTTCCTACTGATAGCAGAAGCCTGTATTACTTAACTATTAGCTTCATTACTTTTCTGCCTCTCCAGGTAGAATCTCCATTTCTGTGTCTTTGATTTCTTATCTCCACTATTTCTGGTTTCGCATGATGAGTGCAAGTATTGCACCTTCACCTTTCTTTAGGTGCTCAGGTGTACTCTGGGAAACGACTTCCAGTGCTTTTCCAGTTTACAACCAATTTGCTTTCCTATCAAGGACAAGCCAGTCCTTGATAGGAAACAGTGATAACTGTTTCACTGTGGGTTAAACTTACTTCCATTCATTTCCCTGCTGACTGTTTTCATAAATTTAGTTACAAAGCTGAGTGCGCTGATGAGCAATTGAAGCTGTTGAGGTCACTTTTGTTCCTGATGAAACATACAGATTGCTATGTTCCCTTCCTCATCCTGTAGTAGTACTATGTGATCCTCACCTACTGGATTCATTAAATATCCTTGTAAACATTTAAAACAAACCTGCTTTCCAACATTCTTGCTTGAAGATAATCATTCTCCTTACCCACACCACAAATTGCTTCTCTCTCCAGCCAAAAAACCAGGAGTTTTTTGGACTCCCCGGTTTATAGGTAAGTTCAACTAATTAAAAGAATCAACCACCTAGCAAAATCTGCTTTAAAATGAATCATAAAACAGCTTTCTCTCCGCAGTATCTGATCCTGTGCCTGTCCAATTGCTTGGACCAAGATTAGAGTTGTACCAAAGCAAATCCAGATGGAATTTAAGAGTAATCAATCTGTTTTACATCAAATAAGGCAAGAATTCACCAATTTTTTCCTCATTTTCAAATTTTTCCCAATATAGTTTTACATACCAAGCACTTTACTTGCTACTACTTGAGTACATGATTTAACAGAAAAAAGCTTCATCATCATCACAATCTCTACGTACTTTGCTGCAATGCAATGTCTTTTAATTCTAATTTCCAATTCAGTACCAGGATTCGTTCAAACAATTTAATTATTCTCCATATGCCTTACCAGAACAAACAGAGGATGGACTTTATTTGAAAATATACACAAAGGGGAAATGAAAAAAAAAAAAAAAATCCAACTAAAAAATAAATTAAAATTCCACTTTTTTTTTTTTCTGAGACATCAACTTGCATCTTTTATAAGAAGAACAGCTGGGAGTTCCCCCAGCACAGAAAGCACATCCCAAATGCTTAGGCTCCCCATGCAGCCCACGGCTGGAAGGCAATAGATGGGACTCAGCACATTTTAATGGAGATCTGACCTACAGCATCAGCACACCCAGAAACATTTTAAAGAAAAAATTAAAAATCCCTGATGGTGTTGCTAGAAAGGTTATTCAGTGGCAACTTCAATCCATTACAGGTCTCTTGACAATAAAGTACATTATTCCTAGAGGCAAACAGAATGCAGTATCTCCAGCATCTCTGTTGGGAAGGGGAATAGAACGGGAGGAACATGGACTGACACAAAAGGAGTTTGACAGTAGGATCTGCAGAGCCAGGTATCATAGCTAATCTTTATAGCGGCAAGGTTCAAATCGTTCCATCCACAAACTAAGACCAAAGAATGAGGGCACAGTAACATACGAGTGCTTAGGGCCATCTGGAAATTCGAAACCTCTTCTCCTGTGAACTCAGATCACTTGTGTTTCAAAGAGCCTGTTTAGTTCTCCTTGGAGGCTTGATTTTTTTCCCCCTTTTTTGTTTGTTTTTATTTTGTTTTTGTTTGTTTGTTTTTAAATGGGTCGATGTCATTACTTATTTATGTTGTCTTCCCAAGTTCAATTTTCCTCTGGATGGCACGTGCTGAGTGATAGATCAAGGAGTCAATGAAACCTGCAACTAAAAGGAAAAAACCAAATAGATGAAGTCAGACATGCCTTAAAGAGAGAACAACTCCTGAGGAAAGAAAACACAAACCCTGCTGTCAGAGGAAAGGAATCCCAGGTCCACCAGACAGAAGAAGGTTCTGCTGCTGCTGCTGCTGCTGAGAACAGTAAAGTCTCCTCAGGACAGACAAGACCCAGCCTGCAGGGCAGAGGTGATCATGCTTCCCTAGAAAAGATCCCTTTTTCAGAAGTAAGAGACAGGCTGAGTCATGTGTGTTTACTGATAACTGAGAAGAGATTGGAGAGAAAGCTGCTGTGGAGAGCTTTACGCCACATTGTTGTCTTGACTCAGCTTGCAAAGGGCATGTTTCCCATTTTTTGCTCATTTCCCAGCAATCTTAAAAGTACCATATGCTGCCCTTGTCAGATGCCCTTTATTGGAGACAGCAATGTGCACCCACCAGACACAAACCAATACAAACAACTGCCTTTAATTCTTTCTGCAGTATTTTCCCCAAACCTCTCCATCCCAGAAAAAGCCTATTAATTCAGTAATTTCAGTTTGTGACCACAGAAAAACTCAGAATGGGTCTACTGTACCACAAACCCCAGACAACCAAGGTTTTTACAGGACAGGAACCTTGAGCTCCTGACAGGGAGGGAACTCAAAGGCTGCTAGGGAGCCTTTTTTCAATGATCTGATTTTATGAAGCTTCATATTCTTTCTTTTATTCAAAACCTCAATCAAAGGAATAATTAAATGATTACCTGGTTGTATACAAAGACATACATTTCAATATGATACGAAGTATTGCAGCTACAATGGGAATTGAATCTTATGTTTATTACTATATAATATGGAATTACTGGACTTAATATTTGGCCTTTGAGTAATGCTTCAGATGACTCTTGTGTGGTTGTTTTGCCCTGAAATTATCTCTCCTCATGGAATCAGTTTGATACTGTTACACGAACACAGTTAGAGAGGTGACTTTAGAATAGCATAGAATCATCTAGGTTGGAAAAGACCTCTAAGGACATAGCGTCCAAATGTCTCCAGCACTGCCAAGGCCACCGCTAAACCACATCCGTAAGTGTCACATCTACATGTCTTTTAGATTCCTCCAGGGAGGGTGACTCCACCACTGCCCTGGGCAGCCCGTGCCATGGCTGGACAATCCTTTCCCTGACAAAAATTTCTTCCCTGATATCCAATCTAAACCTCCCCTGGTGCAACTTGAGGCTATTTCCTTTCATCCTGTCCCTGTTAGAAAAAGAGAATGACCCTCACCTGGCTCCAACCTCCTCTCACAGTTGTAGAGAGTGAGAAGCTTCCTCTCGAGCTTCTTTTTCCCCAGGTTGAGTACCCCTGCCTGCTCCTCATCAGACCTAGGCTCCAGCTCCTTCCCCAGCTCCACTCCCTTCTCTGGACTCGCTGCAGCACCTCAATGTCTTTCTTGTCATGAAGGGTCCAGAACTGAACCCAAGATTCAAGGTGCATCACCCGTGTGCAGCGGGGGACAGTCATCGCTCTGGTCCTGTTGGCCACACCATTGCTGGTACAAGTTATTGGACACCAGTTGATTTGATCTCTAGAATACACAGTCTGAGTGTGGTGTAACGGCAGCAAACATGAATTGGCTGTCAAACCCAGCCAGTGCTAAAGGACACTTGAATTTGTCATGAAAGTAATTTTTGAATGACTTTTCAAACCAGAGAGGTGAATAGGATAAAATTTATTGCAGATAGAAATTCTGTTTAACAGTATCACGTTAATTGAACACTGTGACACCTCAGATGATGGGAAAACCTTGCAGATAAACCTATGATGTTATAGGTATGTAATACAGATGTTATGTGACACAGAAACTGGCTTCTCAGGTCCCTGACCACATCTTCAGGCTGGCCCTTAACACTCACATTTCTGACTATAAGCACCCCTGGATTACTACCCAGAGAGCAAGGCTGGACCAAGGCTGTTCCATGCACAGAGCTGAGCCAATACAGATTAGCTATTCCAGATGCCAGCACCAAGAGTGAAGTGCAGAGACTCAGATGGATCTGCAGGAACAGCCTCTCTTCACAAGACCCCATCTAGATCCTGCAGAACACTAGCCGGAGCTTCTGCGTCTGGGAGCACAGTTTGATATCTCTAAGATATATATTATGCCCATGGCAACCTGGGTTCACAAATTTTACCGACTTTGGTTCCACATGAAAACAACTATCTGCTTTACAGACCCAAGGTGGCCAAGAATGCAAGTACAGACACTTTCATACGGTCTGTGAAGAATACGTTTGTTTGAAAACAAAATGTCCTGTAGAGCATCAAAATGAAATATTATGAGAGGTCTGCAGGTCTAATGAAATGAAAAGCTGTAATAGGTCTACAATCATCTACAGCATCTTGTAAGCCTCCAGTGCTAACTACAGTCTGATGCCACTCTTGTGACTCTGCAGAACAAGCTGTATCGCCTCCCAAAGGCTGAAATAATCTCTCTTCATTGAACAGGGATTTATTACCAGACATGCAGACTTCAGAAAGCGTAAGATAGTAAACGTTTACACTTTAGAAAGCAAAATGATTGAAAGGCGCAATACCTGTAAATATGCCTCCAACAATGGCACAAACTCCAGTGAGAAAGTGAGTAAAGGACCTAGAATTTGAACAACCAGCATGAGCTCAGATACCAAGGTCAGGTATGTAACAATTAGCTAATAATTATAATAACGTTCATCATACCATAGAAGTATGCATTACCTAAATATTCATAGCTGAAAATGCTCAGATTAAAGAATTAATTAACCCCTCTTGGCTACAGGATGCATTTTGTCACTGCTACTTTTAGTCAGCAGCACTAAGAGGAAGTATTGAATTTATAAACTTAAAAGATGGGCTTTTAATCACTAAGACATTATTCATTCCTACCCAGTGAGAATGCACAGCAGGCTCATGTAACACAGTAACTAAATCCCTAAGCACACGTTAATACCTTTTAAGATATACACATTTTCTCTCCCCCATTATGAACCTCAAAGATTGGACAGCTACAACCCCTTCCCTTCCCCTGCAGTTGCATGCCAGCCATTAACCCAGAGAGAAGGTTCCACACTGGCTGCAAGATGTAGAAAAGCTATAGCAAATGCAGAGTAAGGAACCAGTTGGACTGTGTGGGTGCTGCTGGTAAGATGGGTATGCTCTGTCAATCTAGTCTTCCCATTAGAAGCCTGAACAAAGAACCATTATATGGCACTTCTGCTCCTTGCACCACTTTCCTTTTCCAACTTGATACTGGATTACAACGCTTCACACAGTAACAGAAAAAACCCAATCTCTAAACAGGGTTCACATGGAGAGGAAGGACATTGGTGAGCACCTCTTTCTCTCAACTGGCTGGGAAGGGGCTTGGATGAATTTCAGGCATTTGCACTGTCATGACTATGGAGGACTAGCGAGGATAAAGTTTCAAGCTATGCAAAATGACAAAAACAATGAAGGATGAACGAAATAGAATGAAATGTCTCTTACCTGTGTTTCTCTGTCAGTTTCACCATCATGGGCGAAAGCTCATACAGCACAAAGACACCAGGCAGACCCTGGTCTCCCAGTAGCCCATTCGCTATTTTCTCATGTCGTGTAACTGAAAACTGGTTAGTTCTTACCACCTACCAGGAAACAAACACAGCAAATATTGTTTTGCTAACAGGGAATAGGAAAGGCTACTAAAACATGAGTTCAGTGAACCACATCAGTGTAGCCCTGCCCAAGTGGACAGCCTGACAGTGGTTAGAAAGAGTCATGAAGAGCTCTATCAGGATCAAGTATTTGCTATCAGGTGTATTTTTACTATAGGCTACCAGTTAAAGCCACAACTAGCCCATAGTATGAGGGATGCATCACACCCAGGCTGGACTATTTGGTCTCTGCTGGCACATAATGGCATATGTCGTCCCTCTCAACGCTGAGTCTATGTCATCCTCTACCAACATGCAGTCCTGTTAAGCATACTTCAGGAGACAGCACTGATGGCAGACAGCCATAAAAAATCAAGAATGAGAAAAAAGGAAACACAGAGGTAGGAGAGTGGAGAAAGACAGAGATAGCCTATCTTCACATAAATGAAGATCACCCTCCAGCACTCTTCTGTGCCCTACCACATGTTGTTCATACTAGTCCTACTCTTAGAGCAATTAAACTGGGTTTCTGTAAAATGAAATTATGTTCTATCATCCCTACTAAGTTATCTGACACAAATTACAATCCAAGCTGAGAAAGATACTGTCTCGGTTTCTTTACCAAATTCCACACTTGGGGTTCCAAGCCCCTGTTATATATCTGGCAAAACATGTGGATCCACAGTTACTCTCAGCATCAAGAATATGAGGAGAAAGTGAAGGCTTTTACTTGTCAAAGTAACAGGGAAAAAGGTACTTACTTCACCATCTACTTTCCTGTACACAGTGGGGACCACTTTGACAAAATATTGAAACATCATGGAAGCTATAAGCAAAGACAGGGAGAGACACAATTAATATCCAGCAATAAGCTGGAAGCTTTTCACTGACAGGTCAGGTAGACACAAACTGGTTTTGTTCAACATGTCAGGAAACATCTTCCTGCACAACAGCTGCTGGAGGTTTTCAAGGACAGTAAAGTCTGAAATGTGTCTTCTTTTTGCCAAAGTGAATCTCATTTCTGCTCCAACCAAAACCAAAACTCGTGGCACTTTGACCCTGACTAAATGGAAAACCTTCTACAAACTTGCTATAGCTTTACCAGTAAAACTTCTTGCAAATTTGATTCTAGTCCAGTAAAATTTCTTATTTTTAACAACACAGCCCTAAGAAAACATACTCAGGTCTAAATGAGTATCTATATCAACTTCAATTAACACTGCAGTTTATTCCCGTAGAAGCATGGCATTTATTGTATCAGAAGATGAAAAGGAAGATCTGGAGCACTGAAGAAAAAAAATAGAACTCCTTCAGTTGCCTCAGACCAGCCTGTTTGTTCAGTTCTCTTAAGGATAAAACAGTGCAAGAAAAAAACTATTCTCTATGAAATTTCCTAGAGAAGATTATTCATCCATTTCTACAGCAGAAGTAATTCTTGCATATGGTATCTTCAGCTGCAACAAACATAAATTTGACCTGCAATCTACTTCTACTTCTCTACTGGGGCATGTCTTCACAATGAATTCTTCAAGAATTTACCAACTGGTTCCCTGAGGGTCAGTATGAAAAGCTGGAGCTTACGCAGAAATTTACCAGTCAGCTACAGGCCCTCCCTCTCATACAGTTTGTTACTCCACAGACTAAATACAGCATCATAATTGTATTGAACATTATGATGCCTTTTAATTTTTCTGTACTTTTTTTTTTAAACGCCATCCTCTGATTTGGGTACAAGGATCAAAATCAATGATAGAAAACTTAAAAGAACAGATTCAGGTAGGACTAACAATCCTATCATCACCACTTCAAAGCAAATGACTGCTTTCTCCAAGCTTTATTACATACAGCTCCAATTACCTTCAAAGACAAATGTTTCAGACTTCAGTGGACCTTTCATAGAAAAGCAGGCTTGTGGAAATAAACTCATGCACAACAGCAGCAAGAGGAAAAACTGTCTTTCATTCTCAAGCCAGCAAATCTGGAGCTATCTAGAAAAGATGAGCAGTATCTCAACTACACTGCAGCTTTTCAAGTTCTTACTGTTGGGTATGTCAAGGTCAGGCAGATACCACAGCTCTCCAGCAACTATCAATTAGGCCTTTTTTCCCTACCCTGCATCTTCTGGTTCTTTCTTACTGCATGTAGTAGTTAAACAGGGCTATCCTTGAACTCTATCTGAGGTAGGCCTTTAATAATGATGTGCTGTACCTGCTGTTGTGCATCCACAAACCCTGAACAGAGGTATCTTTCAGAAAGGTCACAGAATCCAAACATGTTGGCAGATTTCTTCCAGGTGAATGGAGATAGCTGCTCCAGAAAGAGCTCAAGGTGGAGGAGTCACATTTTACATAACACTGTCAGGGTTCTTGTTAAAACTGGGAACTTTGCTCCTGTTCTCTTCTAACACTTATTAATACAGATACTTAAAAAGAGACTTCTTTCGGCTGGCTTTTACCTTGCTGTGCAGTGACGGCGGTTCCATCCAGAGGGTTCACAATGCCTGGATAATCCCTTCCAAATGAGAGATGTTTGATATAGTGCGTCATATTGATCTGAAATGGAAATGCTAATAACTCAAATAGCTGCACAGCACATGAGGGGCAAGGTAAGGGGCCTGAAGTTCATTATTTGTATATTTTTCTGAGCATGGCTCTAGAATAGAGACAGGTGCTCCCCTTCTCTGTGCATCCTAACAGTTAACTCCAAAACATTTGCTCATCTGTTTTATTCATAGGAGATTTCAAGATGAGGAATTTCTCCTTCTGCTGGAAATCCTCAGATCTCGGTGCCCTTTCCTCCCATCTACAGAGTAGGCTCTCCCACTCACTCCTCTCCCTGCCATAGGAGCACATGCTATGAGCTGCCTCGGAGGAACAGGTATGAGCATCATCTGCTTTCCTCCCACCACAAGGTAAACTCCAACAGATCCAGAAGCAGTTGTGACTGCTTCAACCTTAAGAAACTGTGAAGCATAGATTAAGGAGAAAGGCAGGCTCAGGAAGAGAGGCACAGGCTTGCCAAGCAGCATGCAAATGTCCCAGAATGTATTTCAGAGCCCTTTGTGAAAGTGGGACCCAGGTTCTGCTTAGACTCATAAAGCCAAATCCGCTTCAATCTAGGATGTCAATGTGGCAATGGGAGGGAAATCCAGAAGGAAAATAGATTAGGAGAACTAGAATACTGCCTTAGGAACACTTACATTATCAAGTCCAAAGCTCTGCAGATCGTGAACTGTAATAGAAAAATAGTTAACAATATAGCTCACATTGTTGTAACAATAATGTCTGTCTACCATATTCTAGCAATAAGGGAGCTCCTCTCATTTGCATCACAATCTAAAACGGCAAGAAAATTGCCTGGGTTTCTCTCTTGCTTGCATAGTAGGGTGTGTGACAGGTAAAACTGCTGTAATACTCCTCCTGACAGAGAGCCACTGCTAGAATGAAGGAAAGTAAATTTAATTTGGGGTTACTTCAGATTAGGTATTCAATCCTCACCTGCACGTATTCTTCATCTAGGGCAAAAACAAGATTCCAGAGGCAAGAAAGGAAAGCTTTGCTGTTAGCTACACATAACTCCTCTCACTACTGTAAAACAGAGGCATGACAGATCTAAACTAACAACTGAGCAGAGCACATGCTTTAATATCACACGCAAGTGTCCTAAAAAAATCATCATCATCATCTTAGTAACTCTCAGCACTCTGCTTATCAGCCTTGCTACTGCTGCCCAGAGAACATACCAGGAAAGGAAAACTCTTTGCAGGGATGGCCTGAACAGGGTATTTACAAACCACTGGTATTGCCATGGTGACTGGGATTTGGGGAATTTGGCCTGCCCCATCTCTGCCCTTCCCACATATAGCAATGTGACAATGCTGGCAGCACCACACACCCCTAGAAGGGATCTGGCAGAGATATGGGCAGTGGGAGGCAAAGGGTATTTTTTAGTTTGCTACTTAAATGACTATGCAATACCAGAAGCATCAGTCTCAGCAGGAAAATATAAATTGCAACTCCATTTCAGTATCATTCCTGCCAGGTTTATCCAAAGTCACACAATGATCTCAGAGAAGCCAGAGGCTGTGGCCATTTTAACAGGTAAATTCATGTGCTCAGGAAGGCAGACCTCACCTTTCACCTTAGCGAAGTAAAACTCAGTTCAATAATCGCGGGCTATTACTTTAGGAGCTAATGGAGTCAGATCACCAAGTGTTGCTACATTATTAACAAAGATTAAAAATGCTGCTCCCTTGACAGCCTAGCACAAGACAAGCTGCTGTACTGATTTGGCATGGCCTGGTTTTTTGGTAGCAGAGGAAGGCCACAGAAGTAGCTTCTGTCAGAAGATGCTAGAAGCTTCCACCACGTCTGACAGCCAATCTCTGATGGCTCTGAAGATGGATATGCTGCTGGGCCAATTAGAGAGGTTGGCAACACCTCTGTGATGACATATTTAAGGAGAAAATCAAAACAGCATGCATGCAGTTTTTTCCAGGGGTGGCAAGGTGCTGCTGCCGGGGCCATCCCAGCACAGCCCGAGGTGAGCCTCGCCTGCTGACGGCCCCCAGCCAGCTGTGCTGTGGGAAGAAGGGCAGGGGCAGCGGCAGCGGCTTCTCCCTCCCGGGCCCCGCATGAGGAGAGGCATTAACCAGCACCAGCACTGCAGCGGCTGCCACTGCCCGCTCGGTGGTGGTGGGGCCGCATGGCTGGCAGTGAAAACATGGCAAGAGACTCCGCAGAACCTACACGAGATCGACCTCTCAGAGCTGTGGGATCCTGTAGGAATCTGTGAATTAGCAGAACTTGTTATCAAGGGTACCTACAACAGCAGTTTTTCTTCTAGTCAGAGAAGGGGAGGAAGTGAGGACACATGAGGGAGAAGGACAAGGCAACAGCAAAGTCAGTGGAAAAAGAAGGGGAGGAGGTGCTCCAAGCACCAGAGCCGAGGCTCCTCTGCAGGCCATGGTGAGGAGCGTGTTGAAGCAGCTGTGTCCCTGCAGCCCATGAGGTCCATGGGGAGTGCAGAGATCCACTCGCAGCCCGTGGGAGAAGTGCTCATGCTGGAGCAGATGGATGCCAAAGAAAGCTGTGATCTAGTGGGAGACCCAAATAGAGAGAGAGGGCCACTGCTACCAGAAACAGAGAAAGAGGGCCCTTTCCTCCAACCTAGAACAGCCTATCCTTAAAAGACTGCACCCTGTGGAGAAGTGACATGCCACAATAGTTTTGGGAACACTGTTTATCCGTGGGAGGGTCTCCACAGCATAGCAGAAGAAAGACTCCTCTCCCTGAGCAAACAGAGAAAGATCTCGAGTGACAACCTGACCAAAACCCCCATGCCCTGTCTCCCTGCACTGTCAGTGGGAAACAGGGTCAGCTGGGGGGGGAAGAAAAGTGTTTGAAAGGCTTATTTTACTTCTCATTATCTTCCTCTGACTCTGTTAATAATAAATTGACTTTATACCTTTAAATTTGAACCTGTTTTCCCCTTAAGACTGTCTTCTTGCAGTCCTCATCTCAGCTCATGAACCCTTTGTTAATTTTTTTTTCCCCTCTGCCCAGCTGAGAGCAAGAGAGTGAGCAAATAACTTTCATGGGTGCCAGTAGCAAACCATGACAGCTGCAAAACTAAAGATCTGATTTGAACTAGCCTCTCCTTTAAAACATTTGAGTGTGCTGTGAACTCTTTTTTTTCTATTAACATTTTTCAGTAAACCACCAGAAGCTGTACTTGTATGTATATAAAACCCTTACTAAACCCAAAGAGATATGCATGCAAAACAGAGAATGTACAGTTAGAAAAGGAAATGCTAACCCTAAAGTACGCTCTTCTTAAAGCTCTGATGTAGGGAGAGGTCCTCGCATTTTGCACCTAAATGCCCAGATACTAAGGCTGCAGTACTTGGAATTAAGAAAATGGTTCTGCATTTCAAAGAGTTCAGAGCTGCACTGGCTTCAGATATTCCTTTTGCTGTCTGGCTGGAGCATAGACCTGTCACTGCCACTAGCATGGTGACAGCACACAGGTTTGTGTGCCTGTGCTCACAACTGTACCAATGAACTTTAAAAAAGAAATTCCTAGTAAAAATTTGGAAGTATATATGCTGGTGGGCAGGGGAAGGAAAGAAAGGAGAAGTGGCCTTGGCATTATGTTACGCTGTTTTTCTTAACAGTTACCAGCAACCCCAGGCTGTTTCGTGCTGCACTATTATTTGCATTTAAGTGAAGAGATCTGCGGCTTAGCTGCCAGTGAAGTGTCAAGTCTTGCTGCCTTTTGTACAGACACTAGCAGGCTAACCTTCAGTTCTTAGAAAGTTCCACAAAGATCCTGGCTCTGGTGGGTCTGCATTTAAACTGGACCTACATCATGATCCTTGTGGGTCCCTTCTTACGCAGGATATTCTATGATTTCATACCACCAAAGGAATAAAACTTTCTTTCTCCCACCAGCTTTCGGTCCCACAGCTCATTCCTATCCCACCCACCTTTCGGTCATGAGCCATCTCAGACTCTGTAAAAGGCTGAAATGCAAGTCTTGCTTTATGTGAGGCTATTCTTCCAGTCCAAGCACATTGCTCCAAGGTGAGCTAGGACACCACTTTTCAAACTGGGGACAAATTTTATGGAGGAAAATATCTTACAGGAGCACAGTGGCAGGAAGATGGAAGTGGCATAAGGATGTGTTGTGAAGAGGGGAAAGGGGCAGGGAGCAACACAAAACGTTGCAGCTAAGAGAAGGAGTGAGCAAAGCTGAGAGTCTAAGCCCTCTGCCAGATGTTATTGACCTAAAACACTACTTCTCAACCTGCAACTGCCATGATTACCCTTAGAAAAATCCAATGGTTTACTAACCCTTGTAAAAGTTCCTCTCACAGATTAGCTGGCTTGGTTCATGAACTCTCAGGACATACTCTCTAACATATTGTTCAAATGAGATTAAGTGAGATAACTCTCTCATCTACTTGAAAAGGCAGAAGTTGCTCCAACGTGTTAGCACATTCCCCTCAAGCACATTAGCTGCACAGTACAGTCGAACATTTGCCAAAACATTATCTCCAACATGGAGATATTAAAATCATTTAAGACAAAGTTTCTCAACCTTTTCCACCTCATTTACCACAGAAGAATGACCTGGCATAGCTCTCCTTTTAGCTTCCCAGAAATCTTCTCAAATCCCAGCCTAGATCAACAGCTTCTTCCAAAGGATATTTATGGGCTCAGAAAATAACAAAAATTATGTTAGTTCTGTAGTTCTGAGGAAGAAAAGGGATATAGCAACACCTAATCTCAATAGTGGGCACTGGGAAAACAAGCAGAGTAGGAGAGAAAAGAGAAATCTTCAGATCTTTTACAAAGAAAAGATAAAGAGATTCAGGTAGAGTAGCATTTAAAGTTCATACCAAAAAGGGGAAGAGTAACATATGTGCTAGTGTGCTTTCTAGGCCATATAAAATGACCCCCTAGATAGCTAAAGGACTGATATATAGTCAAGCAATCATTTAAAGTACAACAGAGAACCCAAAAAGCAGGAATTAATCACCGAAAGGAAAAACTTAGTGGGATGTGCATATATGTTAAGTGAGCTCCAAAGCAGTATGCCAGACAACAATGCTGGTTATATTTATATTCTTTTTCAGTCATAAGGTAAGAGTTCATTAGGAGCAAAGATATTCAGAAATGCACTCAAGGTTTATATTTACAACATATTAACATTCAAAGCTGAGTAACACGTTTTTTTTTCTTAATCAGTCCTGTGCTACTTTCATCCCACCTGATGCACAGAGAAAGTAACAAACCATGAGGCTGGTTTTATTCATTCTGTTGCAAGATCCTGACGAAGATGAATACCAGGAAGGATCAGGGGCAGGAGAAATGTATATTTAAACAGCATATCTCAAAGGAGGTTAAGTAAACTCCTTTTTATTTGTTTCAAAATCTTGTTCATTTGTATTCAACACTGTGCAATATATATATTTAACACTAATCAGTAACTGTCACAGACTTACAGGGCCTTATAGTCTTAGGGGCCTCTGAATCCTTCCCACAGCAATTCTGATCCCCTCTGCCACATCTCTGCTAGTGCTTCTACAATAGCATGATTTCTGGTATGGAGAAGGTAAGGCCGCTCCAGAGAGCTACTTGACAAGTGTTAAGCATTCCCAACAACTGGTACAACTTGAACTTGGATGGATGATAGTGAAGTGACAAATGAAAATGTAATTTTTGTTGTCTCCAAAACAGACTTGATATAACTTGAAAATAGTTTATCCACCATAAATGGGTGAGACCTTGCGCCTTTCAGCTCCAAGACAACCAAACTCTGATAAGAGGTCACTAGCATAAAAAGAAAAGTCCTCAGCAATGCTGAGGATGAAGTAAGAGCCTCAGTGTTTAGTATTCAGTACGGGGATAAAAACAGTTCCCCAACAGACATTACTTTGGGACAAAAGTTAGAATGAGCTCATACACACCTCCTCTATGGGAGGAATAGTGTACAGGTGATCAGATGATTTGGATCTCCTCCACACTGAACTGGTGTCCTCATGGAGACTGAGGCCCACATCATTCTTTTTCCAGTATGTTGTTGGGCAGGAGAAGAACTCAGATAAGCAACAGCTACCTGTAGAGGCCTGTGCAATAGTAACAGTCCAGCAATAAGTTGGGCTATAGGAAAGGAACAGAGAAGGAGGCTGCAGTCTCTGCAGAAAAAGGACTTAGTGTCACTTGCTCTTGGCTGACACTGAGAAGGCACTGAAAAATGACAACTAGTCTGCAGTCAAAGACCTGATATCTTTTCACAATTCAGTAATCAAAACACTAAAAAGGATGTAAAATAAAAAAAAAAGGCCATTTGGGGTCATCCACGGTGTCCAAAGATGAGTTCAAATAGGTTCTGGCTGTCAAACAATCTCTATCAGAGAAAGAAACAAGCCCTTCCTTAAATACATACCCAGAACACTAATGAAGATGTACAAACGACCAGTGGATCTGACTCCAAGAGAGCTAACAAAACTTCACACCTTTCTAGGCAAAGCTTGGTGGCTCCAAGTAGGCAGCTCCTTTTCTAAGACCATCATCATCTCAAAGAGCACCTTACCTGTGTTTTTTCCTTCCACTGTCATCATCACAAAAGAGGATGGAAACAAACAGTAATCTCTCAAAAACAGCATCTTCAAGGATAACTTTGTTCCTCCAGCTGACATGTAGGATGTAAGAAAACCACAAAATTTGGACCACATACAGACTGCTTCATCCACAGAAATTGTCACAGACATTGAGAGTGTCTCTTCAGGAGAAAATGTCCTGATGATAACCATCAACACCATCTCCTTTTTAAGGAAGCGAAGGAATCTAATGAGACATTTTAAATAATCCTGAAAAGCTCTCTGGCTGTCAGAAAAGCATGATGGCCAATGTCTTCTCTAAAAATTACTGACGATGGCACCTCAGCAACAGAATGGCCCAAAGACAATCTAAAGGAGGAATGAGGACCCTCAGCTTCCCCTTGACTATAAGAAATAGAGCAAGAAAGATGGAAGTGATACAGATAATGTCACTCACCTGAGGAGCCTACCGCTAGGTAGGTGAAGTTTCCACATGCAGGAAACTCACTCTCAACTACTGCAGATGAAGCAGGCTGCTACTGTACAGGCATGGACAGACATGGCAGCAGCCTCTGAAACACAAACCTCAGAGCTTAAACAGCTAAATCACCCATTATTCCTCTTTCCTCTGAGACAGGAAGGAAGACAGAAGGTGTGAACTGCTGCAAAAGAAAACAGATACAATATTCAGAGTCATAAATAGGCACAGTTGATTCTGGAGGCTGTCCTTGCAGATGCACAAATGAAAGAGAGAACTTCACCAAAACCTGCAGCACATCGCATAACCGAAACATAACATCTCAGTTTAGGATTCAAAGCCTAAACAAACAGTGAAGCAACTCCAATCTCAGCAAGAAGCAAATGAATAAGCAGGATTTGAGGCTGTGCTGCTTAAAACAGAAGACTCTAAGTATCAGTAATGTTTGACTCTGGCCTCCCTTAATGCCGGAGAGCCAGAACTACTAGTTTCAGTGTTAAGAATTCTGATCGGAAGTGCTTCAGTCCTCCTCACAATCTCTTTCAATCCTCCTCCTAATGATCTGGGATTTCTCAGTGCAACTGAACAAAAAATGACCATTTGCAGCCAGTATGACATTCTGGAGTTGGGGGTCTTCTCTGACAGTGACGATGTCACATCATGGTGCAAGCCTAATGTGACCAATTTTAAATGCTTCCAGTAACCTGGGATGAAAAGCAGAATCACTGCTTTCTTCAAAAGCAACACATTTCCAAAGGTTCCGCTTGGATTCTCAGGGAACACGGGATGTGAAGGACAGAGACTGAGTACCTGTCCAAGAAGTTCAAGCATTGCAAGATCTGAGATTAGGAATGAGTAGAAATACACACTAAAACATGGTGAAAACTAAGATAAAATACTACCTCTAGTAGTAAAGTACTCAGCCTCTAATAGAGAGCTGAGAACACAGACTTTATGCAAATAAAGTTATACATAACTGAAGTTAAATAACTAAACAGAAATAAAATTGCATTTTATACAGTGCTGTCATGTGTGTCAGCCCCTCTTATTTTACTTTCTGAAATAAAGCCATTTCAACTTGCTTCTCCCAGGAAAGAAGTTACAGTTTCAAGATGTTAACACCGAGCACACTACAAAAGTTCAGAATCTCAGATCAGGATTACATTTGCTGTCAGATCTACAAAGTGCTGCTTAACAGAACTCTTGGTACTGTCACAGTGATGCCCATGTCCATTTCCTGGATGGAGATCTATGATACAACAGGAACTCTTAGCAAAAGAAGGGAGGAACAGTGCAAGAAACTGAAAAGCTGATATGCAAGCTTCAGTATTTCAATGCCACCACAAAATAAAAATCCAACCATCAGCTGTACAAATGTGGTACAGACTCCAGTGGGAGGCAAGAAGAATGGTGCGCTGGACTGAACTTTCCACAGTACTGATATTCTTCACCCCCATATTCTCTACTGATTCATATCAGTAGAGAACAGAAAGAAAAGCAAAAATATTGTCAGTCATCTGAGTTTTGCATCAAATAGGTCCAGTAAAATTATTTAGTGAATTGTTAGTGTGACTCTCAACAACAACAGTTTGGAATATTCAGACTTCTCTCAGACATTCAACTTCATCCTGCGCGACATTCTGTTAAGTGTATTAACAGGACTGCATGTTAATGCAGACCTTACTGAAGGAATCAAACACCACAAACATGTAAGTTCTTGTCTGGAACTATGATCCAAACGAGATAAGAGCTCTGGAAGTATCTCACAGAACTCTGTCCTTTTATATTAGTCGAATTCTTTATCTGTAATTAAAGGGAGAAAAAAACCAAAGGATTACGAAGAAAGGTTACAATGAGTCATGTGCAAGAAAACAACCATGCTCTGAGCAGTCCATTTCCCTTATGGGTCTGGAAAAATTCCTTTTTTTGTTGGCTAGTGCCATGAAAACACTGCCAAGGAAAAGGCTGGGTAAAAAGGAAAATCATATGTTAAGAATAACTAGGAAAGCAAGAGAGAACAAAAGGAAGAAAATCATTAGGCCACTGCATCTCATGCTCAGCCTGGACCTTAATTCTGGATGCAGTCTGGTACTTTCAGACAGAGCAGAAGTAAAAGAGGTTCAGAGAAATCCTGCAAGGAAGCTGAGAGATGGAACAGCTTCCACAAATGACCAGCTTCATAAGCTGTGAGTCTTCAGCAGGAAAAGATATGCCCTGAGCCCTGCACAGGAAGGGCCTGTGCATGACATGCTGAGGGGCAGGGAGAGAGTGGGAACCACACATTTTTTTACCATAGACAAAGAGGAGGCCATCAGATACAGCCAGTGGGAAGAACCAATGAGAGGATGAGGTTGGCAGTAACTACACAGCCCTTTTGGGTTTTATCTGTATTTTCCAACTGAATTTTTAATTCAGCTGTGCAGCACTTCTGGAGGACATGGAATTAGAGAGCTATCCTGACCTCATATGCCCCTCTCTGTACACAAAGTACTTGCTCTGAGGCAGCCACCCTGCATTCCTGACTGTTACAGAGACGTAATGCAGAGATGCTTCTCCTTAACATATATGCCATGACTTTCTTGATCCTGGCTATCATAAGGTTGCTGTTGTCATGAAAGTTTAAGCACACAAACCAGGTTTTGCCACAATAAGTGAAATATTGTTTTAATTACTAACAACCAGTATCGTGGGGAAAACCAGGCTTTTCTCGTTATTGTTTGTACAAAAGTGCTTCTTCTGTGCTCAAATGTTTGTCTGTTTTTCTCCAAATACACCAGTTGTTCTCACCAAGCACATTTGCATTCTCCCCTGACCTTAACCTCAACAGTACAGATTAATTTGGAGTGAGTGACAGAAGGAAAAAATACAGATTTGATGTGTGGACTTTTCACTGGATAAGGAACTGGTTGGATGATCACATCCAAAGGGTAGTGGTCAATGGCTCAATATACAGATGAAGACCAGTAACAAGTGGGGTCCATGTTGGGACCAGTACTGTTTAACACCTTCAGCAATGACATTGACAGTGGCATCGAGTGCACCCTCAACCTGTCTGCAGATAATAGCAAGCTGAGTAATGAGGCTGACATGCTTGAGGGACAGGATGCCATTCAGAGGAACCTGTACAAGCTTGAGAAGTGGCGCCAGTGAAACTCATGAGGTTTAAAATGACCAAGTGCAAGGTGCTGCACCTGGGTCAGGGCAAACCCCGGTACCAATACAGGCTGGGGATGAACAAGTCAAGAGCAGACCCGGGGAAGATGGAATTGGGGGTATTAGTGGATGAGAAGCTCAACATGACCTGGCCATGTGCACTGGCAGTCCAGAAACCACTTGCATATTGGGCTCATTCCCAGCAGCATGGGCAGCAGCTGAGGGGGAAGACTCTTCCCCTCTATTCCACTCAGGTGAGACCCGACCTACAGCAATGCCTCCAGCTCTGGGATCCCCAGCACAGGAAAGATGTGGACCTGCTGGAGCCAGTCCAGAGGAGCCCACGAAGATGCTCCAAGGGTTGGAAGACTTCTGCTATGGAGAGAGGCTGGGAGAGCCTGGAGAAGAGAAGGCTCTGGGCAGACCTGAGAGTCTCTTCCAATACCTAAACAGAACTATAAGAAAAATGGGAACAGACATTTTAATAAGGCCTGTTGCGATAGGACAAGAGGCAATGCTTTTCAACTAAAAGAGTGCAGATTCAGACTAGATATAAGAAATTGTATATGTTGAAGGTGATGACGCATTTGCGCAGGTTGCCCAGAGAGCTGGTGGATGCCCAGTCCCCATTCAAGGCCAGGCTGGACGGGGCTCTTAACAACCTGCTCTAGTGGAAGGTGTCCTTGCTTATTGCAGAGGGGTTGGACTAAAAGGCCTTTAAAGGTCCCTTCCTACTCAAACAATTCCATCATTTTGTAAACGACCACTATTGTTCTGGCCATGCTATATTTATATATATACACTCAGGGAAGTCCTTCACAACTTAAATTTTACTCTGAAACTCATGAATAGAGGAAAATATCCCTTCCAGAGGTACTGATAGTCAGGTCCTGGACCAAAAACTTTACTTGAGGTTGACTGCAGAGCAGGAAAGTTTTGCAGAACTGAGACTGCCCAGAAACATTCTCTGCCAAGTTCTTTCACACTCATACGGCCTATAGATGCTAAAAGACGGTCAGAGAGAAATTCTCAGCTATATGCTGCAGCAATCTGCCTGTGAGAAAGTAAAAACATTCTCACACATTGAATCATAAACAATGCAGTGTATCCATGAGAATCTCAGCAGCAACATGGAGCAAGAATTCTAAACACCAGATAAAGAAGTGCACGTGCATTGGGAAGTTGTGTGTTCACTCAGGATTGGTTTAGAATTGGTGTTTTAGTGTATAGCCAATGGTGTGAGGGGTGTTATTTTAATAGTCAATGAAATATAGCATGTATGCGAAACATGTTATAAATATGGACCTTTCTGAATAAACGGAGCTTTTTGCCTTTCACTTTACTGGAGTCTACGTGTCGTTCGACCGTCTCAACAGTGACAGCAGCCTCCCTAGAAACCACTTTTCTGTTTGTCCGTGATAGTTCTAAAACACCGTAACAAAACTTCAACAATGTCCTCCCCACTGAAGCAGTGATGTTGTTACTACAGACAGTAATGCGAAGATATTAATATGGTCAGACACACTTGAAACCAAAAGGTCAAATAAGCAGGAAAAGAAAATACTTTACCATGTACATGAGACTGTTGAAAACTTTTTCCTGGTGCAAAGTGGAAATTTCCAGCTACCTGCAGGAGAGAGTAACCTTTCATTAAATGCTCTGAATCTATGTAAATAAAGCAGTTATACTGGTGTTTGGATTTTTAAGATTTCGTTTACACAAGACAGACACCAACCAATTCATTTTCACAGGTAACAGTAGCAGCAGACATTATCCTAAGAGAGGTATGAATTTCCCATGTTCATTACAGGCAGTGATGCTGAAAGCCATAATTAAGTACTAACGTGGATAATAACTGTTCTATGCAGATTATTTAATGGACATAAAAATGAGAAGAAGGAGGAATTAACTCCAAGTAGGGAACTGACTGGTCCTTCAGAAAATAAAAAACAGTATCAAAGAAAAGGAGAGCAGAAAGGGCAAGTGGCTAGGGTAAGAAAACACTTCTAACAATCATCAGCAGTGATCCAATGTATACACCCATGAAAATAAGAGCATGCAAAAATAAAGCACTAAACCTACCAAAGCCCCCTCCCAAAACAACCTAACCCCAAAAAATCTGCAAAAGAAAAACTGGTAAAATTTCATCCTGGACTCTGAAAGGGATAGGGATATTAGGTGCCAATCCTTCCTGACACTTACTAGCAATCCTATACACTCTGCCCCGGAAGATGGGAATGTTCCAGGCTCACATATTATATTACATCTTCGATGCCTGGGCAAACCTATGCTTTATATTAACTGCAGACCTGCTGAGAATGAAGATGGGCAAAATTCCAAGTGCTTAAAAACAGGCCCCAGAAACTTCCCCAGTGACACGCACACTTGGATCGTTCCTACACCCAATATTCCCCTTGGAATCTTCCTGCTCATCATCTATTGTGAGACAGGGTCCCGTACCTATGATGATGTTCAAATCACAATATCTGGATTTGTGAGTACAAGGTCTACTTTCTAGAAATAAAGACTGTGGTCTCCAGGAAGAATACACACGGATTAAAAAAACCCAAAAAGAAAAAAACCAGAGTTTGAAGTTTAAAAAAAAAAAAAAAAATAGCCTGGGTCTGACTTCTTCTAGAAGGTACTTGGGTATGTAACCCGTGTGTTTGTGGGGGTAACCCACAAAATGACAGGTTACGCAGTTACCTGGTTCATCTTGTATATTTTCATACATCACTTGCAAAAACCACCTCTCTGAGCATTTTCAGCCTTGACAACCAACTCCAATAGCCTTGCTTTCACTGTTTTTCTAACGAAGATAACATTTCACTCTCTCCAACATCTCTGCAGGTGAGTCTCCAACATCTCTGTAGGTGAGTTGTTGGTTACTGCTATCTCCAGCATCCACTTGTGGCCTCTGATTTAAGACCAGAAGGGCAGGTGGAACAATTCAAGCTCAAAGAAGCTGCCTCTCCTCCTCCAGAAATCTCAGCAAAAAGACTTGGTACCCAGGTGGGATGAAAAGGCAAACTTCTCCAGCTGCCATGACTTCCTGCCAGCCCACAGAACACAAACCAGAATTAGCCTCTTTCCCACTGCTCTTCCTGACTGTCCTCCTGAACAATTAAAAAGACCTTGCTGATCCCAGAGGTTATTCTATGAGTCTTGTGAGCACCTAAAGCTGGAAAAGGAGAGGAATGCCCCAACTCTGCCTTTTCACAGTCCTCACCATCATGCAGCAAGTTCACAGCAAAAGCTCTCTCTCACCTTGTTGACCTCTAGGAAACCATACACTTGGCAGCCCTCATTCTTCTGCTCTTGCATTTTCTGGCTAAACCCTTCCCTCTTGCACTGCTCTATGCTATCTGGGTTCTTGAAGGCCCAGCCTCGCCGCCTGTATGCTTCTCTGACATCGTCACAAGTATTACAACACCTGCAAAAAGCACAAGCACCATCTTACCATCTTTATCATTAAGAAGAGATGCTCCAGCTCAGGACTCGAATCCTTGATGGATTCTTCTTCAACAAAGCAACAACACAAACATTGGGGATTGGACCTTGAAAAGTGGCCTAATGCTCCTGAATGAGCATGAGCTTCTTGATGTGCCTTTTGAGATTTGGAGGCAAGGATGCATGCTCTTTGAATGCAGGACTGCAGTCTGAAGAGGGCTCTGCCTGGCCATTTACACCACCAAGACAGCCCTTGGCAAATAAATTTGCCAAAAAAACAACATCAGTGTCCCACAGTTATGAGCAATTTGGAACATCCTCCTGTGAACAAAGTATCTGCCTGTTTCTACTGCTCCTTTCCCCTGTTTTTAGGCCAAGACATTGGGCTAAAGAGGGGCTTAACAGCAAACTTTCTCTGTACTTTTCTACCTGTGGAAAATACCTTGGTTACCAGAAAAAAAACCAGGTTTCTTCCTTGGTTTCATGTTTTGCTGGATATGTTGAAGAAATTCCTGCTGTTGAAGGCAGCAATTATGAATCCCTCAAGATGAAAACACCTCTGGGAAAGGACACAACTTGACAGACGGGACAAACCAAGTTACCACCGAGCCAAAAATAGTCAAGATTAGTCTAGAACCTATATGGACTATCATGGATCCATTCTTAAAGTAATTTGCTGCTAGAAGGAATGAGAAATACAAAGAGACATCTGTTGTTTGTGTGAGCCATAGATGTCTGGTCTTTGCTCCTGTAAGGATGCAATGCCAGTAGCAGAAGTGAGAAGGCAAGGTCAGGACATAACCAGGTTTTATGTCAAGACAGCTCACGTAACAGTGAAATCATTTAAACACCTCTGCTGTGGACACCAAACAAACCCAGAAAACCTCTTGTCTGCTGAAATACAATTTTTGTACTGCTTAAACAGGCATGTAGACAATCAGAACAACCTACAGATGCACCTTCTCAACAATCCTGAGTGCAGCTTCCGAAGGCATAGCCAAACCACAACAGCTCTTATCTTTGAACACGTGCCTAAGAGCAGGACTTCATTGCACAGACCTTTACTGACATTTGGAAAAAAAATGCATATAATATCCCTGGATTCAAGCGCTAAGAAGATAGGAAAAAGGTGTAAAGGTTACCGAATGTCCTCTGACTCTGCCCCATAACAGCTCTCACAGCGATCAGCATCCAAAGAATTTGGATCAAACACTTTTTCTTCTTTTCCCAGCTCTAAGACAAAAGAGGATTCAAAGTGATGAGACACGTCTAAAAACTCTGTCCTGTACTCTTGTTCTGCTTTATGCATAATGACTGTTCCACACACAACATACAGCCGCACATCCTGCACCCAACACCCACCTGAAATGGTATGTATGTAGCCTGCTGAGGTGTGAAGTAAGACGAAGAAGGAGCATAGTATTCATCATCTCAAGAACACAAGAACAGTCTCCAGGGAAAGAACTGGCTATCTGTAAGCCTTGCTGGAGCATCAGACACTACTTGCATAAAGGCTTTCCTAAAACATGTCTTAAGTAGACCCAATTAGCACATTATGAGTGATACAGGACCTGCTTCACAACACGTAGAATAGTTTTTGTCCCGAGACAATAATTTGTAGAGGCACAACCTCTGGTAGCTGCTAAGTGACACAGTAGTAAGAACACTATCACCACATTCCCATGACAAACAGAGAAACCCTTGTGCCCAGCAATTGTTCAGCTCTTGGCTTAGTTTAGCCTTTCAATGTCAACAACAGAAATGTTAAATCTAAAGTGATACAAAGCTAAAAGTTTGATACGGAGAATTACACTGACTCCCAGAAAAGGGAATAAGTAACTTGTGGTTTGGAAAGGAAAAGTCAGAAGAGTATTTTATTACTGTGTGATTGAAATGCTTTGTCAGAATCCCTTCTGGTTTGTATCAAAGAACAAGCATGAGTCGTAACATGTAAAAAAACTAGAGGAGAGGTTTATGTAGACAAGGATCACTTATTACAGCTTGTAAACAACAGATCAACTCACATATATTTATCAGGTGTGCATTAACACACATAAAGTTAATGGAGTAAGGTGCAAGTTTAGGCTTAAAGGTTAAGTCACTGGAGCCTTCCCTAGAGAAAGGCTCTTTCCTACTTCCTATTGAACCACACAATCCCATTTGTTCACCCACTGTGATTTAAAGATACAATCAAAGCCAAGTTTTGCAAGAACAGCTGCTTGACTTCTAATCCTAAAAGACTAATAATTGTGCAACTTTATTCCTCAAATGCATCCGTGGGTCTTTGTCATAATTTCAGAATGACCAGGCAAAGATTTCCTTGCAAAAGTACAGAGTGCAAGAGTAGTTTAATAGATCTGCATGCTATAAGGTCTTCAAGACTTTGTGGCATTTGAACACTATACAGCTGTCACTTGTTCCCACGAACCTCAAAACAGGCATACAGTGGAAAGACTAGCAGAGCATCCACCCAGGACAGGCAAAACAGCATCTTACCATGTCTGTCAGCCTCTGGAGTTACACGATTGCCAGCTTTATCCAAACGTTGTTTAAACAGATTGTGCTCTACGTCCAGTTGCTGCTCTCCCGCTACATCCATTGCATCAATGCTCAAATCTGAAACCAGTGTGCAAGGAAAGTGATCTATAAACATACACTCGTTATGGGCACACGGAGCCTCTTGAGTCCCTGCCAAGGACAAAAATCATCAGCAGCATTCAGAAGTCTTACTCACAAGCACAAGGCATATGTGGAAAAATAACATCTAGATTGATCTTCAGTTTATCTCCCCTTGATTTGTCAACGTACAATTCTGGATGAACCTGGGAACAAAGGAAAAACAGAGTCCCATTTTACCTGAAAAAAATCAAAAGGCCCCTTTCCCTCGGTGCTGTGGCCGACAGAGGAGATCTGACACCTCAGCCACTGCACAGCCCAGTGCATGCCATTTGCAATGGTGTTATATAACTGGGGGATCTCTGAACGTGGGGAGGGAACAGGGGTTCAGCGCTTGCTTTCCCTTCACGGCATGGCATGCCATGGCTGCTCGCGGGCGGCGACACCTAGCGCCACAGGGACGCCACAGGTGGGCGAGGGCAGCCCGCTCCCACGGCCGCGGCGACCGGCCAGGGCACAGAACAATACCGCGAACAGCGAGTCTATGTGGCGTAGAGACGAGGGCCGAGCAGCCGCCATGAAGGTCGCCCGCCGCGAGTGGGAGGCGGCAGCGGGGGCCTGGGCTCGCCCCATCGGAGGTACTTACCTCCTTGGTGAGGTAGTACTGCAGCTCCGAGAAGAAAAGCAGCATCATGATGAGCCCGCTGGCAGCCGTCACTGCGGGGGAGACGAGAACCATTGTTAGCCCCGCCGTAACCTGCCCGCCGCCGCCCCGAGCCGCTGACGAGCGCCGGGCCGCTAAGGTCCCCCGGCCACCCGCAGCCCCCCTGCTCACCCAGCGCTCCTCCACACGTCTTGACCCGAAAGTCTTCCAGGGTTTTAGGAAAAGCGTCGAAACGCTTCAGCCGCCACAGCGACTCCATGATGCCGCGCGGCCCGGAACCGAACCCTCTTTCCGGCGCCGACGGCAGCCTCATCCCCGCTCCCGGGCCCGCCCACGGCGGAGAGCAGCTCTCCGTGCCCGGGACAGCCTCCCCGTGCAGTCTGCGGCCTCCAGCTGTGGAAGGGCTGGAGCTGGGCACTGACAGCCTTTGGAGAGCAATAGAGCTGTCCCCCGGGCTGGCTGTGGCGGCAGCAGTGCGGAAAGCAAAGGCGTCTCGGCAGAGTACTTTGGCGAGTGCTTTGGAAGAAAAAGGGAAGGAAAGGGGAAACGGAAGGAAAGAAAGAATCTCACTGTATGGAAAGTATGCTGGACTTTTATGGCGTAAAGAAGTTGACTGCCGCTCATATGTTTCCAGGTCAGTTTAGCAGTTTATCTGTCAAATCTTACTTCAAAGGGACAGATAGGTCTTTGAAGATGGTAAGCCAAGTCTGCCTTTTTATATACCCAACACCAATAAAATACCACTGGTGCTACCGGTAGCTCATCACAGAAAAGCCACAGAAAATAACGGTGAATATTTGTTTATTTTACAAGCATGTCTAAGAAGGATACACAAATACAAGAAGTCACAGAAAGGACTAAAACATCTGGAAGAAGCAGAATGTATGAGATTAGGTGTGCCTGGCAAATTTTTCCTCAAATTTCAGAACAGCCAACTTTTTCTTGAAAACTCAAGAGAACTATGCTAAATCATAGTTCTCTTCTTCTGGCCAAAAAACCAGGGTGTTCTGTTTAAGATAAAAACAAGAAAATAATTGTATCTGAAACAGGTCCGCACTGCATTCTAATATGATGTCATTTGTCTATAAAAAACATACATTAAATCACCTCTTCTGTCATAAGGGACATCATCATTCTTTTTCCCTATTTTGTGAACACTACCTTATATGTAATATATTTAAATATGATAGTTTTTTCCATACCCAAATCACTTTTAATGGCAAGAATAGAAGGATGTTTTTAGAATAAATTATATTATCAATAAGTGAATGGATTTGTTTTCCAATCTTACTCGTAGTTTTATACACCTTTCAGACAAGCAACTCAGTAGTTAAGATATAATATTCAAATTATACTGAAATACACTATAAACACTTATTTCCAGAGTGATGGAAACTCAGACTTTCTCTGGAAGGTGTTCAGAAGTGAGGCTGTGTGACATAACTGCAGCACACAGATTTGCTCAAGCCCTGGCATCAGCCACTTGAGCACCTATAGAACAGAAGCAGATATGGAGAGCTGTTAAAGTAATTTCTATTTCTAGTTCTGAGCTAGAAATTTTAACTTTTCTGAAGTATAAAAACTTGGTTTCTTTTATAAACAAATCACTCTTTTTCAGCTGTGCAATGTCTAATTTCACAAGGAAGTGCAACTGTGATCATCTTGGTTTTGAAAAAGATAATACAGCTGAGAGTCAAGAGATTTATATATTAATTCCAGATTACATAGTTTTACAGACTTTTAGGGTAGTTTACCAGCACCTAGGTTCAAGTTCACGATAAACATAACTTTAATTAAAAGTAATTGCTTTAGTTACAAAGCTGGGGCTGTCCCCAGCAATTCACTTCCAGAGTAGTAGAAATCTCTTTAAATTCTTTACTCATTTGGCCTTGACACTCTTAAAAAAAAGCAAGGTAAGAGCTCATCCTTTGCCCATGGCATTACCTCACTGAATGCCACAGTGAGGAAGAAAAAAATCCACTCCTTCAAGTTTCATGTAACTTTTAATTAAAATAACGTTTATAACTGGGAAAAGTTTGCAGATGTTCTGTTCTTTTCCTAAAAGAGTGGTAATAGAAGAACCCCCATCAGGGGAACAAATGTGACTGCCCCTGAGAGCAGACTGGGAAACAGTATCCCCAGGGGTTATAGTCCCGGGCAAAAGCCAGTTTATGTCACCTTCTCTCAGAATTGTAGGTTGGGTTGGGTTGGATTTTTTATGGGACATCTAATGTCATTTTAATCAGTCCATTCCTAGTAACTAGAAAAATTCATTACATTCTTGGGTTTGCTGTAAAAAAAATCTCGTGTTTTTCTGAATGTATTTATAAAGCTCCTGCCAGTACTTAGTGAAGTGTTGAGGAGGGGAGGAGCAAATTTCTGACACGCTTCTATTAGCGAACTTGGCTTGGGTAGCTGTTAAATAGAATTGGGACAATGTGCGTCCGCACACCAGATGAAGCAATTTTTCAGCAATTCTTGGTCATAGTCAATACAGAAGGTAGCATCCAAACTGTGGTGGTGAGTTCTTGAAAGAGATTTCAAGAGCTTTTTCATGGGAAGAAAAGCACATATCCCCAGTGTTTAAAGTGCAGATGTTAGGCTGCCCATGGGAGGCAAAGGCCAGAAATATCTTTCCAACCTGGTAGCTTTTGTGTTGGAATGACCCCCAGACAAAGTTAATTTTGGAGCTGGGCTCCAAATTTCAGAGGTTGGGCCCGGAAAGCGAATCAAAGCAACTTTCCTTGGGAAAGAAAACACCAATTCCTACTGTTGGTGCTCCAAATTATCATCTGGCAAGTGGGGGTAAAGGCCAGCAAGTTCTTTCTGTCCTCACAGCTATTGTGCAGGAGCAATTTTTGGACATACTGAATATCACTGGTTGGATCCATTTTTGGTGGTTGACTCCTGAAAGAAGATTACAGTGGTTTTACATAGGAAGTAAATCATCTAGCCACGATGTTTCTGGTGCAGAGGATAGGCTGACCAGGGGAGGTAAAGGCCACCAAGACATTTCTGTCTTGGAACCTTTTGTCTTGGAGCAATCCTCAGATGTATTCTGTAATAGAGCTCAATTCCAAATGTCCTGGGATGTGAATGATCTTCCTTTGGAAGGGAAGCATCTAGTCCTACTGTTGGTGCTGCAGATGTTAGGCTGCCCAGGGGAGGTAAAAGCCAGCAAGAATTTTGGAAAATTTTGTGTGGGAGCAATCACTGGACATACTTGATACTTGAAGTGGTACTAAATTTTGGTGAACAGCTCTGGAAAGTGAATGACCATTCTCAATAGGAGGAAAAGCCATATCCCCAGTGTTTCAGGTGCACAATTTGCTACCCAGGTGAGGCAAAGGTCAGCAGAGACCTGTCTGTCTTGGCACATTTTGCAACCAATCCTTGGATGTGTTCAATATTGGAGGTTGGTTGCTAATGTCAGAACTGGCTTCCTAAATGTGAATGACTGTAAGAGACGGTTCGGAAACTCCTGATTTGCCTCACAACTGTCGTGAAGAGACAGAGGCTGAAACCCCGAAACTTTGTGCACAGGAGGGTCTGGGCCAGGCCTGGCTAAGGTGGGATGTTTGCCAAGGTGCTGCTCACAGGTGTGTTTGAGCAGTGGGCCGAGGGACTGGCTGTCCCCAAGGGAACCAGTGCAGAGAACAATGGGCAGGCTACGGTGGACCGACCACGCCGTGCTGGCTGCAGAGCTGAGCAGAAATGAACAGCCCGTACCTGTCCCAGCCTCATACCTCGCCTCTTGGACAGTTGCCACTCGCTTTGCTGTGTTTGCTGTAAAGAAATGGAAGATTTCCCCCACCTTTTGGCCACTGCCCTCCCCGCTTTTGGAAGAACTATAAAAAGACTCTCTAAGCCCACCGTGATTTTGAGATCTCCCCAACGAAGGAAGACCCGTCTATTAGGCTGAAGACCTCTCCTTCAAGACCTACAAGGGCGCATCTCTTTTGTTGGTAGCTATATTGTGTCCCTCTTTCCTGCCTCTTTATTCTTTATTTCTTTTCCTCTTCTTCCTATCTCATTTGAGTTGAGTATTGAATAAAGGTGTTTTGATTTTGATTTAAAGTTGAATTTCCCTTGTGACTTTTGCACCTTGGGGTCAGGTTAACGAACAGTCACAAAATCTGCTCTTAAAGCAGATCGTGACAATGACAGTACTTTTCTTTGAGAAAGGAAACACTTAGTTCTGCTGGTTTTTCTTCTGATGATCATCTGCCAGGTGAAGGTGAAGGTGATTTAGACCTTTTACTCCTGGCACCTTTTCCATGGCAGCAATCTTAGTACAGAAATTTCAGTATTGAATAAGTCCATGATTGTGGTCTCCCACAAGAGTATTAAAGGCCTTTGCCATGGGAAGGAAAGCACCTATTCCCAGTATTTGAAGTGCAGAAGGCTGCACAACGAAAGATAAATGCTAGCTATTTTGGAGGTAGGAACCATATTTCTTCTGACATGAGGGGTCATAGCTCCTCTCTTTGGCAAGGAAACTGAGTTTGAATCCACACACTGGCTGGTTTAGAGAATGTCTTACGTGAATTTCATTGCTTTTTGCAATACACAGTGCTATGCATATCCTTTGGTATCTGAGCAGTCAGTGGTGTCATTCAGTTTTGGCTCCTGAGTCTGTGATACTGAAGGATTATGGTTGTACATAGAGCTGAGAAGGAAAGTGCAGCTACCAGGATGTGTGATGCAGTTCAATGGGTGCAGTTGAAGGTAGAGCCAGCAAAAGCTTACTCACCTGGCTCTTTTGTAAGCTGTTTTTGCCTGATGTTTTAATTTTTGTAGCTGGACTCTGAAGGAATGAAAACATTTATTGGCACATATAATTCATGTTGCCATTTGAGTGTAGTACATTTTCAGTCTCTCTGAGTCCAAAATGTTCATCTACTTCTTGTACAGAAAAATGTGGCCAGGAAACTGCTCTGTCGAAACATGCCAGTGCCATGCACTTTCCTTCTCACTATTCGTACTATCACATTCTGTCACTCTTGGAGTCTGAATCTAAAATGAAAAGTTTCCAGCTGCATCTGACATAGAAAAATGTGCCAGGACACACATAGTTGCTGAATTTCTGCTTTACCTCACAGCCTTTCATGAACATGTCATGCGCTGGGGCTCTATGCCTTCCTTCTCAGCTGTGTGCCCTGTCAGTTTCTTTTACTGCCAGATCTCAGTTTCAAAGCTTAAAACCTCCAACAGATGCTTCCAAAAATAAAAGGTACAAAAAGCCAGCATTCGCATTAACTTGCCACTGCTGCCTATAAACTCAATGCATCAATGGATTGCTCTAC
>WEKY01004893.1:0-13345 GCA_013390045.1 Picathartes gymnocephalus
GCCCAGGTCAGTGGTGGAATCACAGCCTCTGGAAGTGTTCAAGAGGAGTCTGGATGTGGCACTTGGAAATACAGTTTAGGAGTGATTACGGTAGTGCGAGGTTGACACTTGGACTAGACCATCTTGAAGGTTTCTTCCAACCTTGATGATTGTGTGATTCTTTACACAGAACTTTAATAGCTCTTCTCTCACCCTGGCTACTTATCCCATGTTAGACAAGTTGTACGGCACAGCAATTGCCCAAAAGCCTAAAAATACTTTTTAATGGAAATACTTATCACTTCATGAAAAGGCAAAAGGGATTTTTGCATTTCAGATGCACCTGTCTTAAGGAAGCCTTCTCCAAAGTCAGAACTAACCCAAAGAAAAAGGTTGTTAGGTCCAAGTGATACAAAACGTAACTAAATGTTTCTGTAGGTGCTCTCGGAAATGCAGGATGAATAGCAACATTACTCCACAACTATGAGCTTATGGAAGAACGTGATTCCAGCTACCTGAGTCCCAAATAGAATGTGACAATGGCCTTGCTACATAGATTTCCTGCTCTCTTGTGAAAGTGAGCATTTTCAATGCAAACATGTCCTGTCCGGAAGTTCAAATGCAACTTCCCTACCTTACTGCCCATGCACCATATCAAGCCTGAAATACTTAAACTTATGCACTTAAATCAACTTACAGCTTCCACCCCACACAAACACCTTAATGTTCTATACAGCTAGGAGGAGGTCTGGTCTTTTACTTAGCAGACTTTTTATTTTTTCATCACCTTTCCTCAGCCACTTGCCAATTATCTGTAGGTCATCAAAATATTTCTTATATATATATCAATGACAAGGTCAGTTTGCTTCGTGAAAGCAAACTTCTAATGTTTGTAGCTTTCAATTTATCTTTTAACTTTAACCTCAACTTCTTGGAGGAGCTCTAGTGCATAAGAATCAGACAGCTTACAGGTCTTGGTGGTGCAAAAGATTCCTGTACCTTCTCCTGTACATGTGCATGTAGGGAAATCCCCATTCCCTATCAGGGAGTTAGCAAGCCTAAGTAGAATGCTATTTAAAGGACTGAAAATAAAAACTGAGGTCTTGCATCTTTTGCATATCTGCAAACCTGTGAAAATTATGTCATGCTCCTTTCCCTTTCCTAGAAAGAATGTATTGTCCTCAAATAAAATGAAAGCTCCCACACCAAAGGGAATTCAAAGCAAAGGTTGAGGAAACTATGTACAGAATTGATAGCTTGCTATCTTTTTCCATTTGAGTTTTCTCTCTCATATGCTTATACATCCCAATCAACTTTTGTATTTTAAAACAATTAAGTCTTTAAGTTTAAAACCACAGCACTAAATTATGCAATCCAGAAAATTTGTGTTCTCCTTTCTCAANGGAGTGTTGATCTGCTGCAGGGTAGGAAGGCCCTGCAGAAGGATCTGGACAGGCTGGATTGATGGGCCGAGACCAACAGCATGAGATTCAACAAGGCCAAATTCCAGGTCCTACACTTGGGTCAACAAACAACAAACCTCTGCAGCACTACAGGCTGGGGGCAGAGTGGCTGGGAAAGCTCTTAGGGGAAAAAGGACCCGGAGNATTTCTGGGCCATTCACTACAAGAAGGACATTGAGGTCCTGGAGCAAGTCCAGAGAAGGGCAACAAAGTTGGAGAAGTGTCTGGAGCACAAGTCTGATGAGAAGCATGGCTGAAGGAGCTGGAGGCGTTTACTCTCAATGAGGCTCAGAGGGGACCTTATTGCTCTCTACATCTACCAGAAAGGAGTTGCAGTGAAGTGGGGGTAGGTCTCTTCTGCTATGTCTCAAGTGAAAGGACAAAAGGAAATGGCCTGAAGTTGCACCACATTAGATATTAGAAAAATGCATCACACTAGATATTAGAAAAATTTGTTCACTGAAAGGGTGNTGGCTGAAGGAGCTGGAGGCGTTTACTCTCAATGAGGCTCAGAGGGGACCTTATTGCTCTCTACATCTACCAGAAAGGAGTTGCAGTGAAGTGGGGGTAGGTCTCTTCTGCTATGTCTCAAGTGAAAGGACAAAAGGAAATGGCCTGAAGTTGCACCACATTAGATATTAGAAAAATGCATCACACTAGATATTAGAAAAAT
Source organism: Picathartes gymnocephalus (assembly GCA_013390045.1). NCBI lineage: Eukaryota > Metazoa > Chordata > Aves > Passeriformes > Picathartidae > Picathartes > Picathartes gymnocephalus. The sequence goes on from WEKY01004893.1 coordinate 2,116, forward strand.
TTGTTCACTGAAAGGGTGGTCAGGCCTTGGGATAAAGTGCCCAGGTCAGTGGTGGAATCACAGCCTCTGGAAGTGTTCAAGAGGAGTCTGGATGTGGCACTTGGAAATACAGTTTAGGAGTGATTACGGTAGTGCGAGGTTGACACTTGGACTAGACCATCTTGAAGGTTTCTTCCAACCTTGATGATTGTGTGATTCTTTACACAGAACTTTAATAGCTCTTCTCTCACCCTGGCTACTTATCCCATGTTAGACAAGTTGTACGGCACAGCAATTGCCCAAAAGCCTAAAAATACTTTTTAATGGAAATACTTATCACTTCATGAAAAGGCAAAAGGGATTTTTGCATTTCAGATGCACCTGTCTTAAGGAAGCCTTCTCCAAAGTCAGAACTAACCCAAAGAAAAAGGTTGTTAGGTCCAAGTGATACAAAACGTAACTAAATGTTTCTGTAGGTGCTCTCGGAAATGCAGGATGAATAGCAACATTACTCCACAACTATGAGCTTATGGAAGAACGTGATTCCAGCTACCTGAGTCCCAAATAGAATGTGACAATGGCCTTGCTACATAGATTTCCTGCTCTCTTGTGAAAGTGAGCATTTTCAATGCAAACATGTCCTGTCCGGAAGTTCAAATGCAACTTCCCTACCTTACTGCCCATGCACCATATCAAGCCTGAAATACTTAAACTTATGCACTTAAATCAACTTACAGCTTCCACCCCACACAAACACCTTAATGTTCTATACAGCTAGGAGGAGGTCTGGTCTTTTACTTAGCAGACTTTTTATTTTTTCATCACCTTTCCTCAGCCACTTGCCAATTATCTGTAGGTCATCAAAATATTTCTTATATATATATCAATGACAAGGTCAGTTTGCTTCGTGAAAGCAAACTTCTAATGTTTGTAGCTTTCAATTTATCTTTTAACTTTAACCTCAACTTCTTGGAGGAGCTCTAGTGCATAAGAATCAGACAGCTTACAGGTCTTGGTGGTGCAAAAGATTCCTGTACCTTCTCCTGTACATGTGCATGTAGGGAAATCCCCATTCCCTATCAGGGAGTTAGCAAGCCTAAGTAGAATGCTATTTAAAGGACTGAAAATAAAAACTGAGGTCTTGCATCTTTTGCATATCTGCAAACCTGTGAAAATTATGTCATGCTCCTTTCCCTTTCCTAGAAAGAATGTATTGTCCTCAAATAAAATGAAAGCTCCCACACCAAAGGGAATTCAAAGCAAAGGTTGAGGAAACTATGTACAGAATTGATAGCTTGCTATCTTTTTCCATTTGAGTTTTCTCTCTCATATGCTTATACATCCCAATCAACTTTTGTATTTTAAAACAATTAAGTCTTTAAGTTTAAAACCACAGCACTAAATTATGCAATCCAGAAAATTTGTGTTCTCCTTTCTCAACAGCATACTCATTCCTCTCCAGCTTTTTTCTATTTATTGTTTCAATGCTTAGTGACAAAGGGTGAAAAAAAGTCAAATGGACCGCTTCTTCCACACCAGACCATCCTACACTAAACAAAGAATTTAGAGAGATGTAAAATTCTGATCCAAGTCAAAGAGAGTTCACAACATATACAATAATGTCAAGAAGCCAGCTCTGATCGGTTTATCATTTGTATGACACCCAGCAACAAGACTGCCTGAGTTTTTCAGAGTTGCATCAGATAATCTGAGATTCACACAATTCTATTCACAAGACTGCAATGACAAGCTCTAAGCCTAAGCTTCTGTTTTTAAACTACAGCTGTGTCCAGCACTTCAGTTGTTTGGTAAAGCAAAAAACAGTATTTAAATCTATCTTGTAATGAGGTAATGAGGTGACACTAACAAATTGAGTCTTTTTTGTCCTCCCTCCCTCTCGCCCCTTTTTTTCACCTTTTTCTTCTGTTACATGCTGTATGTACTGTTTAACATCGGCACACTTCAGCAGCAGTGGGCAGCTAGGGTATTCTGAGTCTAGCACAACTTGATCAAGTGGCTGGAACTTGCCTTGCTGCTGAAAATACATCAAAGGTATTACAAAAGCATTACTAAAATGTAAAGACACATATATACACACTACACATAAATATATAAAAATATATATGCATGCAATGGCCATAATTTTGAAATAAAGGATTTAAAGAAGATCGTATTTTGAATGGTAACACATGACACATTCAGAATCTAATTACAAAGCAAGCTATAAATATTTATTTCAGACCAGTAAATACCTGCAAAATGGTGAACTCTTCAAACACTGCACTTAAAAGGCCAAATTTAAAACAACATGGGGAGAAACTAATGTGAAGTACAGCGGGACTTTTTGGAAGATGACATAAGACATAGTAGTCAGTGTGTGCCAATAGAGTTTTAGACCAAAACCTGTTGGATTAAACCCAGTGTCATAACTTCCATTCAAATTTTGCTTTTCCTTCCACTAAGATAAATCTCAAAGGAGCAGGGCAGCTTCTGGAACACAGTATTAACCTTTCACCTCTGCAAAGTCAATTCCAGTTTGGCCAGAGTAGTGATATAAAGTGATTTTGGCACAACTTAAATAGCCCCACACATGACAGAACCATCAAACAAATTTTGCCACTGCCAAACAATGCATAATCATTCAGCATGGTTTGGCACAACTGGCAACCTTCCCTTTGGAAAGATCCTTCAGTGCATCAGTATAAAGACTCTGTGAGCTTCCCCTGCTTAGAGAGAGCGTGGTCTCTGGAGCCAAGGCTAAACTCATACTGGTCAGCATGAAAAAACCCACTTGGGGTGTACTGCTTTCATTATTAATTAATTCTCTGGCTAGACAGTCAGAGGCTTAATAAAAGTAACCATCTAATGTTAAATCACAATAAAAACAAGAAAAATCCCAAATGAGCACACAAAAAGCAAAACCAATAAAGTATTTAGAGGGTTTTTTTCTCCTTAAAAGGGAAAAGGCACAATTAACAGTGGCAAAGAGATTAGGAGACACAAAAATAAAATTGGAATAAGCTCTTTTTTATAGATAACTTACCTGCTTGTGTCCCAAAGCAAGACAGCTGGATTTACATCGTGCATGGGCACAGAGCCTAAGCCAAGAAAGGTGCTGTACAGGAGGTGGCTCTGCTCAGAGACACACTAAGCAACCCTGCATCACACTATCAAAATCAAAGGACAGTGCAAAGGATGATCCTTTGATACCCAGTGATATCCATTAGTTCAAGCTAGAAGAGATCATGCTGCATTCAAGCTAACCTTGCCACAAGACTTTCCTTCACTGTAGAACACACAAATTTGGGCAAGGTGCTGCAGGAATGTATCTGCCCTTTTTTAGGACCCAGAACAGCTCTGTGCATTTATCTGGCATCATGCCTGGCCTAGAAAACCAGAAAACCTAGAAAACAATGTACCAAAAAAGTGGAGGGCAGCACCTTCCCATGCACAGAACCAGCAGCAGTAGTTGTCTCTTACTCAGGCTACCTTAACACCTCTCCACATAGAGAGGAGATTTACTGCTTCCCTAATTTAAGTTTGGTATAAAGCTTTCAAAGAGATGACGAATTCAAACAGTGCCCAGGGAACAAGCTAAACTACTCCTTGTGGAATGACCTCTTCTGATGGACCATCCTGACCACAGAAATACTGAATACATCTGGACACCCTATACCTTAGATAATTAAAAAATCATTACAGAACAATAAGTTACTATTACAAAGGTGTTGGAAGACTTTATATCTTCACCATTAAAAAATTGTTCTCCTGCATTCTCCACTTGCAATCTAAAGCAGAAAATAGCAAGCAAGCCTGTAGAAATTCTTTTAGAGCAAAAACTCTTAGGACGCATAAAGTGAAACTATTGTCTCCAGAAAACAAAACAAAAACTCAACATTTCCATTTTATTTTGTGCTCTTTTTTTCACAGGCTGTTTATACAAAAATAAATCAGCAAATTTGCCTATGACTTTTGATATATTTCAGAAATTTAAGTAGGTTTTGTTACACCCATGATAAATCAATGAAACCATTTATTAATTACCCAACTTTTGGATACTCGACCATCCCATTGCTGTTCTATGATACAGCATCTCTACAAATACTGCTTCTAAAAAGGCAATGATTCCTTTCAAGTTCAAACTACCACAGAAATGTTCCTCCTTTCTCTTCCATAGCATCCAAATTTTTGTTTCTTTTTCCCTCTTTCCCAAAATAACCATTCTACTGATGCATCACAAAGGGCACTAGAGTTTGTTTTGATCTGATGACATATCAGCATTTTAAATTCAATCATTCTGGGACTGGCACTCAAAAAAGACAAAAGAGAGTCTCTTCTCTTAAAAAAGGAGGTGGTAAGTGCTTGTTGAGATTGAAAGCTGACTCTTGTAACATAATTTACTGACCAAAGAACTTCTAGGTATTAAGATAACTCTGCTTTAAATGCAAATTAAATTTCCATTACTATGGAAACTTAACTTCTGCAAAAATGAAGTCAGAAATAATATTTTCTCCTGAGAATTCCAGAGGAAAAAATAAAGCAGGCTTACCTCCTTGTCTGCCTTTATGAGGTAGTAAAGTATCAGAAATAAGGGGTCCATTGGTGTAATGAATAGCAGGCGCCCATCTAGGTGACAGACACACAAAAGTAAGCTTTCATGATATATTGACTTTTTGAGGCTTTAGGATTTTTTTAGGAGTGTGAAGAGTATTTCTTTTTTTTATTAACCATCCCAATATTTTAATAAAACATACAGGAAAATTGTATTTGTAATTTTGTATTAAAAATACAGAGATAACTCAATTCTCTACCATGCCAAACCAAAGCACAAGCTCCACTTCAGGACTTCTGGCCTCATGTACTCTGAGTTTTGCCTTTTTTCTGGACTGTATTAAAACAAACAAAATTGAAGCTGCCCTCTATTGGCAGATTTGGGAGCAATAGAAATTGGTTTGGGATACCAGAGATATTCAGCAATATTCCACCTCTAACACTGGGCAAGGCAGCACTGTGCCGGCAGAAGAGATGGGCAGGACAAGAAAGAAGTTCAAGAGCTAGGTAAGTTAGAGCTGCCTTCATCTGTAAAGGGAGAATCTGATGCAGTCACCTAATGGAACAAAATAAACTTAGATCAGAAAACATGGCTCAGTGTGCTGTATTCAAGGTTACACACAAAGAACTTGGTCTCCCATTGAAACAGACACCTCTGCCCATCTGGAGTTCATTGCAGGACAACAGCTTAGTCAGGCTTTTTGTATAACCACAGATAATTGGAAACAATGTAACATCAAGGAAATTCACTAATGAGACCAAATAATTGATGACAATTTGACAGTAATTAGCAACCCAAAAGCAAATAAATGTAATCTTTTTGTTTTAAATCACATGATTAAGATAATTAAAGAGAAGGAAATCCTATTATGAAGGCCCTAAAACTAACAAAAGATCATGTGAGAAGAACGTGGTTTGGGTAAAGCTGATATCCAACCTAACGTGTATTACCAACATGATGCTCCGTGTGAGGCAAAGCAAGCAGCAGGACTACTTATGAACATGAAAGCTTTGATATTGAAATCGGAAGGAAAAAAACCCACTAGCCACTTTTTCAAAGCTTCCATTTAAATGCTTTCCACTGAATCTCCAGGAAGAGTTATTTTTGTTTGTTCTAAAGATTCAGACTCACTAGAGGTGTGTGAAAACCTCTGCACTTCTCTGCAGATAATCAGACAATTTGTTTCAACTGCAAACACACAGCTTTTTTGTGTTGTTCTTCTCCTGACCGTTTCAGAAATACAGCAGTCCTGACATTGAGGAATAATTTTTCCACTGTATTTTTTCAAGAACACTGAGGGCATGATTCCTTAAGGCAACTGTTTCCCAAGGGCCAAAATAAAGGTTAGAAAGGGAGAGAATACAACATGGACATAATTAGGAGCAGGGAGCAGACCCAGTCTGTTGGCTCACTCCCAAGAAAGAGCAAGGAAAAGCTCAGAGACATACTGCTTGCATTGCTTTATGTGCCTGCAGAGGATGTTTAAAAGTTAGCATACACTTTGGCATATTACTGTTAAGGAAGGCATATGTCTGGAAAGGTTGTTTTTATTTATTACTATAAATGGACTTTGCTCTAATGAAAAGGAATAAAATAAATATACCTTAATCTCCTGAATTAATACTTATGGACATGCTGGTCTGTGGACATGCTGGCAGAGAAACACTGCTACAATAACATCCTTACTGAAAAGGGATTGTGAAAGATGTCACAAGCAGCTACACAAGTTTTCTCCTCATTTTCAGAACTGCGAGCAAGATCAGAGAATGTCCAGGGTGGTACAGACCAGCTCCCTTCAGAGAGAACACTGAAATGGCAGCTTCAGACAGCAGGCCTCTCCTGACAACCCAGCATGCAGGCTGGGGAATACAGAAGTAATTTAAAGAACACAAGACCATACATTCCAGTGCTTGGACCTCTAAAACACCACTTTGCTCAGCTAGGTAAGACCTTCCAGCCCTTTCTTTTCCTTCCCATAGGATAATACATATTAACTTACACAGGGGATTTGTTGGTGTGATTGACAAGGAAAGCTAAATATTTTATGGCACTTCAGTTTAAACACAATTGAATTACTTACCCCTCCTTCCACCTTCAAAATATGACAAATGAACATCTGTCTAATTGAGGCTGCCAAAGGCAACCTTTTAAAGAGAAATGACAAAGCCCCCAGCCCTGGTTAAATCCATACGGCAAATGAGTCTATCAGAAGGTGGGGATATGATGCAGCATGTCCCAAACAACTAGGAAAAACACCTGTAAATTTACTAGAAGAGAGAGGGAAGGACTGTGTACAAACACTAGGTAAAGATGGGTGATACATTATCCAACTCACCTTGTTGAACAGTCTGACCTATAAACCAGGAACGATGCTCCTCATGAAAAGCTTTTACTTCAAACAGCTGCTGTGCACCACTATTGAATAAGTAAAGGGTTGCTTCCCCTGTTGAAAAGAAATCTGGTTTGTGTTTGTAAGCTTTCACAAAAATCAAAAGAATACCCAATATGTTTGAAGAATGTGCCTTATATACATACAGACACACAAACATACACACATTCTACATAAATTCACTACAAAGAGAGCTCAGACAAAAACCACTATTATATACAGATGTTCATTTACCAGCTCTATAAACGAACCTGAATTTGAATCAATAAATAAGATGTGTGAATAGTTCATCTTACAACATGAAACCTTTGATCTAAACCTAAATCAAAATCACTCAAGAAATCAGCTTTTTTCTGCAGTGAAGGGGGAAGGTGGAAAACAAGAGAATTCCCTCTCTTTCCATCATGTTTGTCTTGAAGATACCAGACTCTAGGTTAGGGGAACAAAAGTCTCAAACCTTCCATGGACAATTTGAAAAACACTTTTTTATGTGCACCAAAATGGATTGTGATGATTCCATATGGGTAGACATATAAAGTAAACAAGGAAGAAAGAAGTTCGTTTGACGTGCCCATCAGAACCTTAATAGTTTGGAAAGGAAAAGGAAAGCTTTATTTTAGGTCATCCCACGACATGGCTCTACCATTTCACATTAGTTTTGGCTTACAATGAAAGGGTGACAAACACATTGCAAACAGGATTGGCATTTTCCAAATCTGAAACGGAAATCGCCACAACTACAGAAGAGGCCACTGAAATGTGGTCAGCTGAGTCTGTTGGCTGGACTGCTTCTCTCTTGGTTATCAATCCATTTTCAAGAAACAAGAACAACTACAGCAGAGCTGCCCTGCTCAGAGCACATAAAATGCAAAGCTGCACTGACTTGCAGATCATGGGCTGGCTCAGAGAAGCCTCAGTGTAAGCCCTGAAAGCTGACATCAGCACTGCTCTTCTCAGTCTGCAGACACCCCCAGGTGCAGAGGGAGGTCAGCTAAAATGGGCAGACACATGAATTCCCAAAAATGACTGATAATGCAGTTTTTTCCCCCTTTATCCAAAAGGCTGACCAGATGTTTAACCTCACTTAAGGATATAATTTCAGTACTCTGATAATTTTTCTTTTGGGTAGAGGAGGAGAGGAGCAACGAGTAGTCATAAGGGGGAGGACAGGTTTCAATCATTACCATGTGCACCCTCAACAAGGGTCTACACCACAGTTTGATCAGCACCACATCAAACTACTCATAGAAGTGCTGACTGAACAACTTAAGACTCCTACCAGTGAGTGTGCTAGCCAAATCCAGTGGTGAGCTACAAAATCTTGGGAAAGGGTTCCTTCTTATTACCTAAGTACAGCTCCTTAATTTATGCCATTATGCCAAAAGGACAGACAACACAGGTTCCCCACAGAATTGTTAGATAGCAACTCCAAGGGATGAAGAGAGGACTCAGGCAGCCTTGGTCAAAACTTCACCAATGTTTGTTGTGGTACTTCCAAATTGCAGCCCGATCCTATTTTACAGCCATTGTAAGGGATAGAAAATTTGTCCTTTTTGCCTGTCTATATAAAGGATAAAGCATGCTTTTATTTAACAAAGTGGTTAGCAAGAATTCTAGTGTGCTGAGTCCTTCAGTGCCTATTTATACAGTGTCTGGCATCAACAGTTCATCTGTTAGACCCAAAGGTAAGGAAAATACATTAATAGTGTGTTCTCAGTTCTTCCATTTTCAGATTTTGTATTTATTATAGGCTACATAACTGAAAGTTTATGCAGGCCTATAAATAAGGTCCTGTAAATTCTAAAGGAACACACCCAGGCAATCATTGCACTTTGGGTTTTCCCCAGAAAACTTTCCCAAGATCTCTGCTTCTACAAGGTAAGCAGATCTCTTTTTACACACAGAAAAACAAATTAACATCTATGCTTTTAAAACATAACAAACTACAAAGCCAATATGCTTTGGCAGGAAATAATAACACAGGTGGAAAATAGATGTGGCTTTATAGTCTCACCATAAATCTGAGCAATCAAGAAACATGTAACATGATGAGTAAGTGATTTTACATTCTGTATTATTAATATTTTGGACACTTTTCCTCTTTCAAGAACAAGTATGTTTCCTATATTGTGACACTAAAATGTATCTGAAGACTTTAGGTACACGCATATATGTAAATACATATAAATACAAGCAGACAATTTCAGACCAAAACCATAAAACTTAAATCTACAGAAAAGAAACGAGCTTAAGCAAAGATAAAAATCCAGCATGACCCATGTTTTTCCAACAGAATGTTAACGCTAACAAAGGCTTACTGCAAGTTTCTGTTGTAGTATTTCATACTTCAATTATTAATTAATCACAGAATAATAATAAATCCTTGACAAAAAGAACAATCTGACTAGAAGAAAGTAAGTGTGGGATGGTGGTGTCATTGTATTGCCTGCATTTGCTGGTCTTTCCAAAGGATTTTGAATTTAAAGTGCCTCATCCTCTATTAAGGAGAAAAGAGACACCATGACCTGGGCCTGGAAAAGAAAATTAGTTTTAAAAATGAAAAGACCCAAAAAGCTTGGTAAGTATAACTGAATCACTTCTTCTAACTCTATTTATTTTATGCTAAAAAGCCTAAATTTGGATTAAAAAAAAAAGCCTGGACTCAACACCCAACACTGTAAGCTCCCCAAAACTAATGCACTTAAAAACAGAACTTAAATTACACCCCTTTTTTTGTCCTGCCAATATTCCTGGTGAATAAACAGTTCAACCAATTAAAATTATAAAAGAAATCTTAAACGTTTGCACAGCATTAACCATCTGGCATAACCAGCAGTATCTTTGGCACTTAAGACTTGTACCTATCATCATTATTTCAGCTTTGTGAAATACGAATCTTTTGGTGGTGGAGAAAATCAACCAGAATTTTAACGGGCTCATGTCACAATTCCAGAACTTGCCTGTGCTTGGGTTGCGCAGTTTTGTAAACAAGGGTTCGCTGTCATGTGTCTTAGCAGGGTCAATAGCAGCCTCTGTATGGGGAGAAGAAAAAGTTATGAACTTGTAAATTGTGAAGTATTTCACATCTGCTTCTCCAAGACATTCAGAATTAATTGGATTGACACTTTTTGAAAACACACACATCTGCCTGAAAGTTATATGCCTCAGCCCAAATTCATCCTACCTGATCAAGGCAGTTAAATTATGATTCCAGACTTCCTGGCACTCTCTATCTGTCACAGGAAAGATATGCACCTGGGGATGATTTAGATTTTGAAAACCACTTTCCCCTAGAGAGCCTTCAGGCAAGACCTAAATTCGATAAGTAAATAAAATGAACTGATATCCTGCCCTGATTAGTCACAAAGACAATGAGAATGCTTTGGTTAGTTAGGCCAAGCACAATGTGGACATTAAAAAAGTGCGAAAGGTAAAATACACATGGGAAGAAACTATGCTCTAAAGCTTTTAGGAAGTCAGATTATACACGAATTAGCTTCTTCTAGTTTTTACTTCTGTGAAAAACATGCACACTTATTTATCTGTTATATATAAACTTGAAAAATAAAGAGTGCATTCAATTCCCCTCACAAGAAAAAGAAGCTGAGAGAATACAGCACCTCTGGCTTAAGCCCCTTACAGTTACTCTCCTTTTTGTGTCTTTGAACAAACAGAAGACAAAAAGCAGAGCCACAGAAGTATAATTTTTTTTTGAAACTGAAAAAAGAACGAAACAGCCACCACAAGGACGCTGACTCAAGTACAAAAAAACACATCTATAAGTATCCCCAGTTAATTATATTCTAGCCAAGTTCTCTTTGTAGGGAAAGTCTAACTTATATTTATGAAAACAACTTCCCACATCTCAGTAAAGAGCACCATGACAGCATCATCTTTCTTAGCCTGCACACTGCCAGTTCTGCCCCAATTCCTTTCATACAGGCATTCATCAGAGCAAGGAAAATTACTAAAACATTTCAAATATATAATGAGTATCCAAACTCCAGAGAGTGGACTGACAGAGATCAGGCTGATGTTTGAGTTATGGTGTTGCTGAGGAAAGCAGAGAGGAGCTGTAGAGGCAGACTGCATGATTATTCAAAGGAACAGAAGTGCCACACTGTCCTTCCCCTTTCAGTAACATCCAGCAGGTTTGGCAAGAGGGAGCTGGCACAGTTCTCTGACAAACAAGGAAGTAGGAACAACCGAAAGTAGCTGTCCTCCACCCTGGGTGAAAGCCCCAACAAATCTGAAAAGGACAAGTGGAATTCTCACACTTGGCTGTTCACTGACACCTCAGGGCCAAAAAA
>WEKY01004893.1:13372-27877 GCA_013390045.1 Picathartes gymnocephalus
AAAAAAAAAGCCCCAAATAACTCTCAACCTTCATATCCACTCCTTGCTATTCAGTTGTGTCACCAACAGAAGTTACCTAGATAAAGACATATGAGGGACACAAAAAATAACTGTGTTAAAGATAAAAGTGTTGGAGGGTAATAATTCTCCGAGTGGTTCGGAGAATTTAAAGTAATTTTCTTCCCTTCAATACTTAACTGAGTCTTCAGGTGGCTTGAAAAATGCTTTAAAAAGTTTCAATACAAGTTGAGGGTTTTTAATGGAAAAAGTCCGTATTTGCTAACCAGACTTGCTTCATATGCTGATACATAAACACACAGTTGTCAAGCTACATTTGCCCTGGCAAAGGCAACTTTCCAATTTCTAGAGCTGTGTATATTTCGATTCTTGACCACAGTTTAACATTAGTGTATTTTTTGTTACTTTTTAAAACACTGAAGTGATTAATGATAGTGAAAGAAACACGCTGCATGTGTTTACTTTGATGTGTTTCTCATGAACATGTTAAAATATACACAGTAAATGTGAGTTTCAAAATTTAAAACAAAAAGCAAAACAAAAAAACCCCAAAGGAACTTTTAGCGCTCATTTGCTCTGCTTTCTTCATGCATAGATTGATGAACACTGGGAATGAGTCCAGCTGAGCCTGAAGTTGCATCTTGTGAACAATTAAGTCAACAATCCATCCTAATTTGCTGTTTTTAATGACGTTTATATCTTTACTAGGCTGAGATGTTCTTTTCCTAACCTGCTAGTAACACACGGAATTTATCCATCTCTGCTAAGCCTGGGAGACGCCTGTAGGTAGGGAGCACCAAGGGTAACAAACCCAAGGGAGACAGTGTCCCCTCACTTCCTCATCAACCCTCTACCTTCCCAACCCAGATAGCCACCCTCCGTCATCCAGGCCTGCCCCATGCTATCCCCAGCTCAGCACCCTCAGCTCTGCTCCTCTGGCCCTGCCAGGAGCTCTTCCCCAGCTGAAGAGCAGCGCAGCTCTGCCCACAGAATTCTTTGGTGCTCCTCAGGCTCCAAGGGGTTCACCACTGCACAGAGGGCAGCAGGGATCAAACGAGTTGCAGGCTTCTGTCCCAGTATATCATGGCAAAGGGATCAGAGTCTATGTCACATTCTCCACACAGCTGCCACAGAAAATAGTTTGCCTGAAGGGACACGCACACACACAAGGAAAAGGCAAGGACTGGGCAAAGGCAAAAGCGGTTTCTTTGAGTTTCTTTAACATTCAATTTCCTCAAAATGTAGGCAATATTCCACTCCATTTCCAGGGGCATCTGAAGTATATTTTTTTAATAGATTGGCTTTACTATATGTCAAGTTGGCAGACAAAAACAAGAGGGAATTGGGAGAATGCCTGCTTGGAAAACTGGATGCAGTATTAATATGCCCTTAAGGGCAAAGAAGGACCTATTTATCTGAATTTAAATACTTCATCACTAGGAAAATGCTGAGCAAGGGATTTTTGATGTTAGGTGTCCAAACCTAACTTATTTGTGTTCTGGACTTTATCCAGAAAAGGTAACTGGATTTCTTTAATGCCATTACATTTATCAGTCCTTGTATTTCAGCAAGGATCTCTTATAGCTAAGTAAACACAGACTTCTTAAAAAGCAGTACTGTAGTCATCTTCTTGCAAAACTGAGAGTTAAACTAAGTTGCGAATTTTTTTTCAATTTTAAGGTTCACATCCAGATAAGGAATCACCTCACAGAAAATAAACAGAAAAAAGTAACATTACAGGAAGAGCTGTTCTGTTAAATTCTAAAGGAAAACATCAGACGATTGCCACTATGCTTATTATAACAGTTCCCATGGCTCAGCCCTGAGAAACTTGTTCAAGAATATTTAGGGAGAGAGGTAAGACCTTTCTGAAAAGCACACTCTACCAGATCACATGCACCTAAAAATGTGTGTGATGTGTCCATCAGTTTGGAGTCTACAGACACATCCTCAGAATCCTAAAGCTGAGTGAGACTGTGGAAGTTTTCCATTACAGAAAAGGAGAAAAGACTATTGTATTTCATGGAGGTCAGACATACAACCATGCAAATTCTATAAAATACATAAACACAACGAAGTGAAAATTAACCAGCTTTCAGAGGATTTCTGGCAATAATTTCTTCCACAATGGATAGATATGAGGCACTAATGAACCTAGTCATTAAAACAAAAAAATGTTACCTGGTACAGCAACACAAATAAATTTAAAAACAATGTAAAACTCCCACTAAGAGCTATGAAACTGTTACAGATGATATAAAATCTGTTCATCTTCTTTAAAAAAAAAAAAGCTTATAGAATACTACATAAAACAGACTAATATCAAGTTATAAGGAATTCCTATGCAAAAAGCTGCCAGCCAAGCAAGCAAAAAGGCTGTAAATATCTGTTAAATGTGTAAGAGGAAAAAACCCTCTGAGAGCACAGATTTCCCAACCACCACCACCCTGCAAAGAAAAAGGACTATTTAAGTTTGGAAATATAAAGTTAAGAGTTCATTTAAAAACAGATATTAAACCATACGTCACCTACACAAGTCTTTTCCATTCCCTTCTTAACTTCTAACTGTGCATGAAAGGTGTGTCAGATGAAGACATTATGATGCAGACCATTAAACAGATATTTTATGGAAGACTTTAAACTATGTAGCCAAAGGGTACAGATAGGTTAGATCTAATAAACATTTAACTTGTGTTCTTTTGAGAATCTCAACCCTGAAGAAAATGGCTTTAATTCAGTGTCCATGTCCTTTGTTGTGCAGCATGCCCTGAAAAAGCCCAGTGAAAATTAATAAATCCAGTACTCAGTATCACCCAAATTTTTGATAATTTTTCAAAGTTACAAGGTAATTATCTGTAAGCATAATAAATGAATTTTGGTATGCACAGACCGAGGATACAGTTTCATAAATGGCTTCAAATGACCAAAGATCACAGGCCATAGAAAAGTGCAGTCCTGGGGTCCCCAACTCTGCTCCCTTCTTGTTTTGCATCTCTGCTGCTTTTTTCCACCAAAATTAGCAATCTCATGGTCCCACTGAGGAAGTCAGCTCAGTTCCCTGATCCAGCTGAGAAATAACCAGCCACAATGAAGAAGCAAATAATTTTCAATCCTATCAGTAAGCTAAAGGGAATGAGAGACAGAACCCATGGCAGGAGCAGATGGTATAGAATATATCCTATGCCACATGTGACACAGGTGTTTTTGATCAGTATACACTAACTAAAAAACCGGGTAATATGTGAATTTACAGAGTTGTGAGAGCAGGAGATGAGCCACAGGTCTACATTCTTGCTTCCTTGACTCACAATACTCTGGGGAGCATTGAACAGCACACGTCTCAATTCAGCTCTGCAAACAGCCAATATTTTGCAGGTGCTTACATAAAGGGTATGGGTTTATACCTGCTCACACTTGATTTTTGGAAATAATTGTTATTAAGTTAAGTAAACTTGATGTTACCTTACCACCTTACTCTTTTTTTGACTGTACATAGCACTCACTTCAGTAAGGGGACTTTTGCCATGCTTATTGTAAAAGAATCATTATCAGTTTGGTTATCATAGCATTTATTATTTGATGCCCTAAGGAAACTCTGTTTAATGTGACATAATTTATAACATTCTGCAATAAAACACAGTATCTAAAAATGGAACTGTTTTCTATCTTAACTACAATTTCACAAAGAAATGCTTCTTGACAGTTTGAATGGTCTTTTGCTTCAGGATACAGCTAGGCAATGCAGCTATATTTTAAGACTTAAGCCTGTGATTATCTTTTGGCTTCCCCTTATGCTGGCACAACTCACTTCTTAGGCCAGAAAACCCCCCATGTTCATGGACTCACTAGGAGCAATGGACAGTACTAATTCATCCATTACTGAAGTCTAGATGCTTGGCAGAACGTGCAGAGTTTCAGCTGAATAAAGGAGAGGTCAGTCTTGAGAAGTTCAAGAACTGGTTATCACTTGAAAGGATAAAAACTACAGACTTCCCTTCTCAATATTTATAGGGTCAGCACTGGTGCAGCTCTATTACTGGCTGAATCAGCCCTATTCCCATGTGCAGAGAGGCCTAAGTTGGCATAAGCTGGTCTCTTCCAAGCCAGATGGCAGAAAGCAGAAGTGGGAGATGGTGTTACACATTAAAACATCTCTTTTCAGTTATTTTATTTGCTATGCTTCCATCTGGCTCCTTAGCTTGCCAGTTATATCTGCTTTATTCACAGTAGAGCTCAGTATGCCTTTTAGCAGATGACATGTAAGAAATAGTGCAAATTACCTGCAGGCAAAAGGCTTTGTTCAGGAGATGCAAATGCCAGTTTAGGGAGAGGTTTAGTAAAATATGCCCACAGAGTGCTAACTTCTAAAATAAGAAAATCCACATTCACCTAATTAAAAAGGTATATAAACATGTGCACATATTTTATATAGGCTGATGTTTTGACTCATCTATTAAAGAAATACATATTTGTTTATTGTAAACATTATTTCCAAGTTCTTTATCTGCATTATTCTAGGAAGTATTAATGTTCAACTATTCTGCTCAATTTTGACAGTCATTACAATTTTTGATTCAAGCACCCTAACAGCCCAGCAGTGTGATCTATTTTATAGCAGATAAATTGAATTATTTTTTAACGCTAAATGAAAGCATGTACCAAAGGGCAAGGAAGGAAAAAAAATTAACGCAGAATCTGTCTACTTCTGTTTTTAAAGCAATCTACTTCCATGAATTAAGTATTCCACAGCTTCTTTTGCTATGACACCTTCTCTCACTATGACCCAAAATTTTCAAGGCAAATACTTCCTCACTTACTGCATGGAGACAAAAGTTCCTTACTCTCAATTGAAAGAACAGAGGATTAATTTAAAGTGTGCTGATGCCCCATGGTTTGGCATCACAGTCCATTTATTTCTGCTTCCATTTGACTTTTGGCATATATGAGATTTGTTCAAACAATTTGCCAAGTCTAATGCAAAACTGCTCCTTTTATTTTTGAATAAGTAATTCCTAAAAATAATAGGATTGTTAAATTTCACTCCCCCCCAACCCTTCCAGTTCTATTCATATTGCAGTTCCCATAAAACAATAAAAGAGCTAATCAATTTACTGTTTAAGAAAACAGCAGACTGAAAAAATGTGCTCAGCCAAATTTGTCTAGCTCAGAAAAATAAAGGTTGAGAATAGCTAACCCCTACTTATCTTCCTAACACAGACAAAGAACATATTAAATACATCAATCTTAGCTTTAGGTGTAGAGTGGAACACCACACTTAGAAAACTGCCTTCAATTCCTGACCTCTTTGCTAAAACTAGTGAAGTATATAAATAGTTCCAGTTCTGACACAACACGTATCCCTGAGGAATACTGAAAAAGAGACTGTCCTTCACACCAATCCTGTTAAGTAGCTAGTGTGATTTTGGTAAAACCGGTTTGCAGCCATTATGTAACAATGTTTATTTGTTATACAGAGCCCAGATCAGATCTATGTCAGACACAGTGATTTTACCACAGTATTCGAGTTTTCCAAAGTCTTGCCCTTAGATTTAGATAGGCCTAAAATTAGATGGGGTCTCAGCAGTATTTCTCAGTCTAGAAAAAAACTTCTAGCTCTTCAGATTTTCAGAGAACACATAAAGAGTGGTAGTTACATGTGCCCAGCTCAAAAGGCAAGTAGAAATTTCCTACATTCCCATAAAAAAGTATCAGGATCCTTTCTTTTTTTTAAAGTACATGGATACTCAGTAAATATACATAGAGTCTGCTCTACTGAAGCACATAATTAGTAACTTTGTAGCTGTGAGAGAGCCAAGGTTTAATGCCCAGGAGCTACTACTTTTCTCTTGTTACCTGCTCAGTAGCTAGACCAAAACCAGAAAGCCAGTACCGGAATTTCTACATTCTCAAGAGTAAAGGAGAATTTGGATACATGGGTGATTACGCAACTACCACTAGAAATGCAGAAAAGCTCCACCTGGAAACTCAGTCATCCACCACTGAAGCCCGTGTGGTCCTTCAGGACTCGTTAGCACTTTGGTGTCTCTGTACCATGATTCCTCCAGAATCACTCCAGATTTGGGAGGTCTTCTTAACCATCGACGTCAACTACTCTGCACAAAGCAAGCTCAGATCCACAATTCCAGCCAAGCTAATAAAATTCCCTGGAACATGGAGCACAGCACAGAAACACCCAAGCGGGTCTACATACAGCCAGCTTGGTCCATCAGGACTTATTAGTTCAGACACTGCCCGAAAGCAGCTGCACTGCAAAGCTGGTCCTGGAAACAGCAGAGATGTGTTAACATGGCACAGCATTTGAACTAATAAACTGCTAGTTCTGAGCCGAGCCTGCCCCAGGCTAAATCTGGTGCCTGCATATCCACTGCACAGTTAATCTGCAACTGCAGAAACAGCCCGAAGAGCTGACTCTACTTCAAGCCCAGCATGAGCAGCTCTATTGCTACCAATATGAACAAGTTTTCCATCCTTTCACCTTCCTCCACACGACCAATCCCTCCATCTACCCTCTTCCTTTTTGTTCATTGTTTTCTGTCCTGGCCACTCACATCCATTTCTCAACCTTCCACTACGCATCCCTGATAAGGCTGCACAATGTACATCAGCGGCTTCCAGCCTTTCTGGAGTGATTAACGTGGTTACCACCCTCTTCTCACTCAACCTTCTTAACCAGACCAGAACTTCCTAACCCTTTTCGCACCAGTTCTGGCTTCCCTCTCTGTTCTGAGCCTTGGTGGCTCAATCCCTAATCAAGGAACCATTACGCTTATAAAAACAAAACAAAAATACGATTGTATTTGCATGTCAAATTGTTCTGTCTTCATGGAAAAAAAGCAAGTATCAGAAACACCATGACAAGAGCTCTCACCAGGCCAAGGGCGGGCTACCATTTCTAAAGGTAAAATTTGCTGTCTCACCCAGAAGTTCCTTAGCAGTAAGCTCACATGTGACTGCCTGGGGCTCTCCTTTTCCCTTCCTACTTGGACTTCCCTTTGTGCAATTCTCCAACACCAAACAGCTCGAGTCCCTTGGTGTGATGGAAGGGCTGGTGAGGGCAAAGACTGTCTCAGTCAACCCTCCTTCCCCTCCCCACTGTCACCCACCTCTAAAAACCATGCAAAGTAACTGCTCAGCATATGGTTTGTAGCTCTGTCCTGTGATATGTAGGCATGAGAGGGCCACTAATTACCAAACTTCTACAGAAATATGACAGAATTAATCACTTACTACAGAAAGTGACAGTCTGTCCCTCTAAAACAGCTCTGACTGCATTCCTCAAGCCAGAATCATGACGTCAGCAAAGAACATGTGCAGTTCTACCTGACAGATGAGATTCCTTGTTTCTGAGCTGTTCCCAGAACACTGAAACCAATATAAAAACTACAAAATCAGAAATAAAACTGAAATTTATCTCCTCAGTCATCACACATGCTCTGAATGGCAGAGCAGTAATTTATTGTCCATGCAACATAACAGCATATAAATGTGTACTGAAACAAGAAAATCAGTAGTAATTTCATAACCTTCAATACTAAAGCACACAGGCATACTCTGCTCACTTTCTATGGCAATTAGGAAATGAAATCTCTGTGCTTTCTAGGTGCTGTGTTTGATACCATCCGATGCTGTCAGCTGCTGAAAGCCAAGTGAGAAAGGGTCTCACCTTTGTCTTACAAGTGCTTTTCACAGCTAGGTGTTTCTACATGTCACATCAGCACTAAAACCATGGTCAGATGGATTCTCAGAACACAGTAACTAAGGAATCAGAGCAACACATGCACCATCACTCAGACCTCCAGGCACATCTTTGCTTTGTTCCAGGAAGCTACAGACAAATTCTGATACTTAAGAAGGCAAGTTTCAGTTCCCATTGTTTTACTTCCATATTCCTTACAGAACTCATTCTTTTTAGAATATGATATCTAGTCACCATCTCCATCCATACAGGACCTTCTAAGTTATCACAACCAAAGCAGGATAAATGGCATACATCCAAGTGGAGATGCTATTAGGTTGGGCAGGATGGTGTGTATTATGAACCCTTCAAGCCGTTCTAGGAGACAGGCTGCCCAGGTGACTAGTTCAAACTAACTTAAGCACTTCAAACCAAGAGCTTAGAAAGTACCATTATTTCAAGAAAATTTTGGAGCTTCTTGCATAGAAAGAGACTGCACCTTGCCTCCTGCTTCCACTACGCACAGGATAATGACCACAGATACAAGAATATAAACAGGCTGTTTACAATCAGAAGGTGCTGGTAGACTCAGTAACAAATGGCATTCAACTCATACCCAGAAACAGATCCTGTACTTACTACTACGTATGTACGTAGTATAATGCCATACAGGTATTATGAAAATACAGATTGTCATATCAATAGAACTTCACCATCAAAGGATATTTTTGTTCTAAATCCAACTGCAGCCATCTTCATTCTTGAAAGACATGAGGTCTTCCCACTACACATTCTGCTGAAAATTTCCGAGATTCATTCAACAGAGCAGTTATGAAATACAAAATTCTGAAAAGCGGTAACATGTTAACTTAAAAAAGTTTTTCTGAAAATAATGCTAAAACCAAACTAAAATCATTAAATGTTTCGTTTCATATGGCTGGCAAGTCACATCAGCTGTGGAGTTCTGAATTTATCAGCCATAGACTTTTTTTAAAAATCACTATGTGCTTTGAAGGTCAACTAAGGCTTAATAAACTTTCTTACAGGTCTGGAGTACTATATAAATTTTGTCAGAGCTGTGCTGGCATAATTGGTAATACAAACTGTCTGGCTTCATGAAAGTTACAAGCTCTGGCTCCAATCCTGCAAACACTTACTGAAGAATTTAACTTACTGCACAGAACTGACTACTCATACATAAGCTAAGCATATTTGTAAATATTTGCACAGTATGGACATCTGTTGGCATAGCCAGTCATCTGATACAAGATTGAGCTTTAAATCCTAGTCTGTGTAGAATCAATATTAAAAAAAAGAATTCCTCATTTTATAATAAAATTCCTTTCTTAGGCATCAAGCATGTCAGACACCAAAGGCTGGAACTGGAAAGTTAAAACTAAAGGAAGAGAGGAATCAGTGAAATCATAACAATTGGTTCTGTTTCTCATGTTAACTAGAGAAGCCTGGTTTCTTATGGGCACATGTCCCAAGATTCAGCTCCTGCTCATTTAAAATCTTTGCTGAATGAAGCCCTTGCTATACCTTTCCTTCAGTGGTGCCATTTACAGCATTTCTCACATCATCACACGCAAAGCTCATAAAATTACTCCAAAGAACTCTGCCTTTTTATCAGGTTTGGTTATTAACACTTTTAAGTTATGGGCAGGCTAAGAAATAGCCACAGTACAAAGCTGGCCCACAGATAATGACGGAAGTACATTTCTATGTACATTTCCTTAAAAACCAAACTAGAAAAAGACAATTATGTCTCCTTCCTCCTAATGTCTTTAACAGCAAACCACTTAGTGATCTGTATGTTTAAAACTGATATTAGGCAGAAAAACATATAAAGGAGCAAAGGCCTTCTCGCATTGATTCAGCGCTGCATGGGAGACAGTAAGCCTCCACTCTACAGTGCTTAGGGCCTTGGTGGATATTGCTCCTGCAGAGCTGCCATGTGGGTGGAGCTCTGCTGCTGCAGAATAAAGAGTTGAGAAGATCTCACTCTGGCTTAGGACTGAAGTCTGTTTGACAGCTGCGGCTTAGGGTACTAAACCGTTTCCTTCAAAAAATGGAGGAAGGGACTGAGAGGATGCAGGCAAGGCGGGCCGCCAGCTCCAGAGACGGGATAGCGAGACCCATCAGGGACATCAGTGACAAGAGCCCGTGGCAAACCGTAACGACACACACAAATTAAACGCATTGGTCCAGCGAGGGAAACCGGGTCCCTGGAGAGGGAAGGGCGGGTACCCTGCGGGGCCCTGCGGGCAGAGGCCGTGTGTCTCAAACCGGCCTGACCACACCGGGGCGGGGGCCGGCCGCACGCAGCAGCCCCGGCACCTTCCCCAGCCCCCGGGGAAGGGCGCCCGCCTCCTGCCCGAGCCGGCCGGCGGGGCGGCACAGCTCGGCGCTGCGGCAAAGCCGCCCCTCCGCGGAGCGACCCCGCCGGGTTACCTGGGGCAATGAGCACCCACTGCGCGGGGTGCGCGGCCGCGGACCGCCGCNCGCCGGGCCCCGCTCGACGAGGCGCTCCTCTGGGGCCCGCGGACCCGCTCTCCTCCCTCCCTCCCGGCCGAGGGGAAGGGGCCGGGCCGGGCCGGGCCGGGCGGCAGTGGGGCGCGGCGATGGCTTGGGCTGCGCCGGCGCTCCGCCTCTTCCTCTTCCCGACGCACGCAGGGAGCGGGTGGCACGGCCGTGGCGGGCGGGATCGCCGGCGGCAAAACCTCTCATCTCCCCTGCCCCGCGACACCTCGGCCGGGCGGGATCTCCCACCCGCAAGGGGAGGGCATCGCCCGAGGTTGGTAAACGGTCGTGGTCCAAAGGAGCGACAGAAGTCACAGGGTCCGCAAACAATCGGAATGTTTTATTAGTGAATTGCACACTTGACATGGAAATTGTTTTGTTAGTTCCTGACCTACTGTGTAAGCACACGGCGGTGGGTTTTGGGTAAAGGGGTAGGGTGAAAGGGAAGAGAAAAAGGAAGAGATGAGTTAAAGAGGGACGAAGAGAAAGAAAGAGAGAAAGAAAGAAGAAAGGAGAAGGGGATAGAGATGGCCAGTCCTGATTCCAGAATTGATCCAGCTGACGGTCCTGGGGGTCGCTGCCCAGGCTTGGGAGGGGTACCTTTTTATGGATAGGTTTTCCCCTCCCTGAAGACAGGTTTCTCGCTTCCCGTGTACATTAGTTACCAAGCGCAGCCCAATCTTTCAGACCTTTCTGGAAGTGGGTCCGAGGGCTGTGTGGGGCTTGGATGGTTTTGATCCCTCTCTACAGTCCGTGCCTACTACCTGGCTTCATCATTCCCGCGCTTAAACTGTACTGTGTTATGCTTATGTCCAGGAGCTAGAACACGGGTGTTCGGGAAAAGTGCTGCCCTACCTCCGCATGGCCCCCTTCTCCAGCCACACCTTGTTTTTTCTCATGACATGTCAGTACTGTAGTACTTAGTTCTTTCTCACAGTGTGACAGGGCTTGACACAAAGGGCACCAACTGAAGGAAAGCCCATTTAAACACAAGAAAAAGTGTCTTTAGTGGAGCGGATTGTCCTGAACGACCATGGCGTCTCTATCGGTGGAGGTATTAAAATGCAGACTGGATGTTGCTCTGAGCAGCCGCTGTAGCTGGCTCAGCCCGGAGCAGGGGGCTGGACAAGACCCTCTCCAGGGGTGCCTGCCAGCCTTGGCCATCCAACGGAACGAACAGTTCTACAAGGCTGGTCGTGGGCAGAGCCACAGTTCTCTCGCAGCAGTCATCCTACCCAGTGTACAACATGATCAAATAGAACAAATAGGTTCTTTACCCTAAGATCGCCCCGAGGAGCCATAGCCACAACAAAATGCATATTTTCATGCACATGTATATGTATGTACATAAACTTGGCTTTACCCACACAAGACTGGATTGATGGCCACGTTCCCAGAGATTTAGGAATAAATATTATGTTATCAAAACTATTAAAGTATACATAGCAATTGTAAATCTCAGAGATATGAAACAAATATTAAAAACATACTAACATCTATTCCCCAAAACAGAGCCGAACTAACCAAGGGCAGTATATGCAAAACAGCTGAGCTGATGTAAGGCT
The DNA here is from genome assembly GCA_013390045.1 of Picathartes gymnocephalus. Taxonomy (NCBI): domain Eukaryota; kingdom Metazoa; phylum Chordata; class Aves; order Passeriformes; family Picathartidae; genus Picathartes; species Picathartes gymnocephalus. Next base: position 25,175 of record WEKY01004893.1, read on the forward strand.
GAAAAAAATAATTTCCTGAAGTTTGAGCATATACCTTCATCACTGAGATTACATTAATCTAAATTTGTGTTATTTTAAATTTTCTGACTTTTTTTTTCCACTGATTGAAGTAAGGCAAGATTTAAGTGCCAAAGACCACACTGCACCATGTGTTTTGAAGTCCCCAGAGAAATCACTTGCTTTCAGAGTGATTGCAATTTGCCGTGGCGTATGCCTGGATTGCAACACTCACTGATGGGTCTTGTAAAACTCTCCTCACTACTTGTGTTAGCAGAGAGAGAAAGAAGCTCACCAGTTCCACTATGATCTATACAATACCACTGGAGGAACAGAACAGAGCTGATTGCTGTGTTTGAAACCTTCCTAGAGGGAAAGCCTTCCATGAGGAAAAAAAGAGTTCTCCATAAAATTTGGCTTCTAAACCTGAAAACGACAACGAGTCTTATGATGTTGTACACCACTGAGCTTAACAAAACTCTGGAAAAGCCAGGAATCCAAGTCTGCAAGCCTCCAGATGCAGTGTGTGTCAGGATCAAGTCTAGAAGCATAAGCTGCAGTTGTTCCAGACCTCCTATTTCCTCCCTGACTGTAGCGTGTGATGGAAATGTAGCAAACATTGCTGTATGTTTACAAAACTGACTTATTAAGCTCACATTTTTCAAAGCACAATCCATCCTTATTTAGGCACCTGGTAAGCAAGCTAATTTTCAGAGTTGCTGATTGCTCCTACCATCAACTGAGCTGAATGGACATTTCAGCTGTTCATTTCTTTTGATTTATGAGCATCTCCCACAATCTCTGGATGAATATTGGTCCTGGAATCTATAATGTCCTTTTCCAGGAACTTTCAGATAGAAATGTTTTTCTCAGATACTTTGAAAAGCCTCAAATGGAAATTCTCAAGTAGGCCTGGATAAGGCTCTAGAATGACATCAGTTTTGGAATAAAAATAGTGAGTAATTTATACATATTAAATATTTAAAACTTTCTGTTGTTATGCATGCACACTTGATATATACTGTTCCCTTTATAAACAGAGGATCTACTATATCATTATAAGCAAAAGATAAACTAATTAGGGATTTCTGTCGAGAGCTGGTGATACTAAAATCTTATTTGCTTAAGAATTAAATACTTTACGTTTAGGTTTGCCAACTCTTTTAAACTGTAGTGGTGTCTCCCTGAAAGAAAATGCTGAAGTTTAAAGCACTAGACTGATCTGAACTGCTGCGGTGTTATCATTTTAAATACTCAAATCTTACTTTCATGCACATGGGGATTCTCATTTGGGTCCATATGACTCATTAAGTCCAGAAAGTTAAATGCATCCAAAATGGAACTGCATCCAATCTGAGGACAATTGTTTTCCACATTTCAGAGCCATTTGATTTGCATTCAGACTTCACGTGCGTGCTATCTGTTCATTCATTTCTGCTAGTCCTGCTTCTTATAATGCAAATATCTGTGCAAATGCAAGCATCCCTCTTTGCCAAACAAAAATTACTTACTTTTGGTGCCAAAGAAATGCTGCCTCTGTCCACCTTTAGAATTTACCCCTTCCTCCTCCCCTACACTAGTTTTAAGTGAAGGCAATTTTAAACTTTGCTCAGAGCAAGAAACAAAAGTCTATACAGAAAGAAGCGTGATTCATTGTTATGTAAAGGTTGTCATTTAAAAGAAAAAGATATTTCCACATAATTATGTTTCATTTTACACTGCTTCAACAAATATGGGCCAAGTTTATCTACTTTATGCTACAGTGGTTCAAGTATTTACATGCATGGCTTTAAATACGTTGCTCTGCACATTTAAGGGTCGCCTGTATGGATAGATGCAAGGGTTACATTTAATCCCAGTAAAAGGCCTAGAGAGATACATATAACTTTAGCTGATGTACCAAGATAATTATGATCACTTTAAGTTACCTAGTTTAAAATACTGTTCTAAGTTCATCACAGGCCAAATTATTGCTTTGTTTGGTTTAATTCAAAACAAAGTATGTGTGGCATTGAAACAAATTAAAATATGGAGGCCAGACACATAGACGGCATTGACCTGAAAGAACACATATGGCATTGCAAACCTATAAAACATCGTTTGAATTTCTAACTGAAATTTCAAGTCAATCTGTCAAGCTGAAAAATAATTATTTTAAATCGTTTTTCATGACAGTATTCGTCTAAGCAAGTACTTATCTTATTGAAAATAGTCCATTTTAAGGAAAATAACAGTATACATTTAAAAGCACTCAAGCAATGGTGAAAAATATTCTAACCAGCCCTGAGCAGAAATCACTTTGTCCTTTGCACTAAACAAGGTTGTATCACCTTGTGCACCTATAGGTAACAATTATAATTTCTGACCTTAATAGAAATAACGTACTGAGTTCCAAAGTTTGCCAGTATGTCAGGTCAAATAGCAGTAGGAGAGAGGAAAGGAAAGAAAGCAGAATAAGATGGGAAAATGTAGGCACATCCACAGAAACCATGGAATTCATATTGCCTGATTTTATGCTGTAAATGTGTAGTTTCAATCTGATCATTTAGTGTCTTTTATACTTCATGGAGAGAAATAGAGTAGCAACCATCTGGCCTACTTCATAATTTTATGTCAGTTAGCCCATCTATCTAGAGGTAGATATCCAAATTGCAGATACCTCAGATAATAGGTAAGAACTTTTCTCCACTACTTTTTTTTTTTTTT
>WEKY01004893.1:27910-44746 GCA_013390045.1 Picathartes gymnocephalus
TTTTTGTCTATACTGGGAGACCAGTTTCCCTACACTTGCGGTCATTGTTATCATTCTCCCTTTCCCCCTTTTTTTTGTGCATCCATCACACCCTAAGAATGGACCTTATTGTGGGGTTAGCACAAGCAGATATTTATTGACACAAGTATGCTGGATCTAAGAAATGTTATTGTTGCTCTGTTTAATCAACCAGAAAATTCACTTATTGGAGGTGTGTTGCTATAGCAAGCAGACCTCGGTCTGTTTATAGAAGCTGCTCAGAACGATGTATAGCGTTTAGAGAAAAAAGTTGAATGAGTATACAGATTGCGAGCTGGCTTGAAATGAACAGTAGCAACACTTGTTTCATGTGCTTGATACATTTATCCACGGCTGTAAGTTACTGCAAAATATCCTCATTATGACTCAGACACCGGTAAAAAAAACCCAAAACACATGCGCGCACACACACACACACACACAAAAAACCCAAACCAAAAACAACATATCCCCCGCCCAAACCCAACCAACCAACAACAACAACAAAAAACAAACAACAACAAAAACCACCCGTCCCAAAAATCCCAAAACCAACCAACCAAAAACGAAACCCCACAAAACCCCTGTTGTTTTTTTTTTTTTTTTTAATGCCAAACACATGAGACTTTTCTAATATTTTCAGATTAAAAGTGGTTGCATCAAAGGCATTATAGCAGCCATATTAACTCTGCCTTCCTGTACTGTGTATTTCAACAAATTTCTCAGCCCCATTAGGACACTCTCAGAAAGCAAATGTTGACTTGAAAAGCAGCGCATGAGAAAAGAAAAAAACTGTCCAGGTTGGCAAGAAAGAAGGCAACACTTGAGAATGAATGTTACAGTGAACCTTTTAATTGCTGTGTGATGGTATTATTATCATTATTTTTTGATGGTATTATCGTTGTCATTGTTATTATTAGCCAAAAGTACTTTGACATTCTTGATGCTGCAATTTTCCTTCCAGGGTATCCATGGTTAGAAACATAATATCTGTAAGGTAAAAAAAATGTTAACAATACCTTTCTACCACAGTTTATATACCTGGATACATACACTGTACATATATCTGTGTATACTGACACAACCATTTAAATATATATATATATATCTTCCATATAAAATATGCATGTGCATATGTCCTTCTGTGTGTTGTTCTATTGAGGTTTTATTCGTTTGATATTGAGGAACAGAAGTCTAAATTTTTCAGACATTTGTGAGAATGCTATTTATCCTAAAGTATCCTAGTGTATCCTAAAGTACTATTTAGCATAGAATACTATACATATAGTTCAGAAAATGCCACTTATTCTTCTCCTCAAGCATCTTTAAACATCTATAATTTCTGTTGATCTTTTGTGTTCCTATTTCTTCTCTCTGACGTATTCTCTCTGAACAACAACTGTGTGATAAATGGTTTTATTTCTGCCATTTTTTTCCTCCCTGCTGTATACTAGCAGCAATTCTGTTATTAAAGCAACACATTCATAATTCTTTTATCCAGCAACAACTAAGACAGCATTACAGAGGTCCCTTATGGTTAATTAAGAAGCTTAAGTAGTTAACTTCTGATTTCAGACATACAAGTCTAAACCAACACACTTACGCTCCTGCACAAGACCTATCAGGTGGAATCTGAAAGAACAGAACTGTTGATAGTGCTGTTTTCAGAGACATAATTCCATGTAGACTTAATTTCTTTCCTAGCAAATACTGTGTGCCAATCTGGGAAGCACAGCTGTCACCAATAATGATCATTTGAGCACTTCAAATCCAGATTTAGCCTTGCAGCAGATTCACTGAATTTCTGTCACTGGGGCTGCCATAAAAGGTCTCTGTCATCTACCATCAATAGAGTGGGACAGGGAACCAACAGCAACAGTAAAACGATCATGGAAACTCTGAGTGGTATTTATACCCCAGTCTTCTAAGGAAGTAGGGCTTAGGGAAGCATATTGTGTATTTGTTTGCATGTCTGAGTCCTCCCTCAGTAAGTGGTCACTGACTTCAGACACCTCTGATGCATGGTCATATTTTATGAGAGCACTCACCTAGGCTGAGGAAAGAAACACCTTTCAGGTGACATTCAGCTCCCCATAAAACAGGTAGCCATCTCTGGACAGCCCATCACCTTTCTAAAATCCATGGCATTTATTGACCGAAGGCTCAATTTGGTTGCAGAGTGGAAACACCTAGCCACCCACTTCTGGTCCAGTAGGGCACTGTCTCTTTTGTCATATCCTTTAGCTGCATATACATGTGTCAGCATAGGGTATCTTAGATGACATTAGTGGCCTTTCTAGGGAAGAAGAGGATTGTGAGATAAAGAAACACAAATTCTAAATGCCTTAGTCATGAGTATTTTGATGTTCAAATGCCATAAGGCAGTGGCATATCAACATCATAGCCAAGATTTCTCTCTTTTAATTATTCCTTCTTGTTGTCATGCTTTCAGCTGGGATAGAGCTATTTTTCTGCTGAGTAGCTGGTACAGTGTTGTGTTTTGAAGTTGGCATGAGAATATATCTTAATGTTGATAACACACTGATGTTTTAGTTGTTGCTAAGTAGTGCTTACTCTGAATCAAGGGCTTTTCAGTTTTCCTTGCTCTGCCAGCCAGCAGGTGCACAAGAACCTGGGAGGAGATGTGGTCAAAACATCTGACCCAAACTGGCCGAAGGAATATTCCATACTGCAGAACAACATGGCCAGTGTTTAAATGTGGGGACTTGGCCAGAAGAGGCAGATCACTGCTAGGGGACCAGCTGTGCATCAGTTAGTGTGTGGTGAGCAAATGTATTGAGCATTGCTTGGTTTTGGGGTGTCTATTTCTCTCCCTCTCCTTTTTCATTATTAATATTGTTATTATAATAATTATTATTATTAATATATTTTATTTTGTTTGAATTGTTAAACTGTTCCTACCTCAGCCCATGAGGCTGAAGATTTTCCGATTTTCCTCCTGACGAGGGAGGGTGAGAGTGAGTGAGCAGCTGCAGTGGTGCTCAGCCGCCAGCTGGGGTTAAACCACAACACATGTAGGTGTGAATATTCCTGAAGGCTTCCCGGCTTTGAATAATAGCATTTGTAAAATGGCTAACATGTGCATGGATTATGTGATGTTTAACAAGAACTTGAGCTTATGCCACAGTTCAAAGGAAAATTCAATCACCTACAGAACTCAAATTCTTTAGAAAATGAGCTTCACTGGTGAATTAGGAACTACTGTTTTGTTGTTGTTATTCTAAAACCCAAATATATCAGAAGGGGTTATCTGCCTATGCCCATCTTGATTATGCGTAGAAATTCCTCCATGGGGCCAGAAGTATGGGCTGTGTAGTGGCTGTGTGAGAACCAAACTTTGCCTACAAGTGAAAGCAGCACTGGTGAGCTGTAAAGAGAAGGCACAGACATGAGTGGGTTTAGAAGGAACAGAAAGCTCTGTAGCAGTTTGAGACACCTGAGTTTGAAGTCCAAGAAGCCTCATTTAAAGCAGAATACAAACACTGCCATCACAGATGAAGAAACGTATTTAAAACAAGTTATTGATTCTTCCACTGTTGGAGTGCCCAAGTCCCACAGAACACAGATGTCTTCTCCTGCTTCTTCTGTAATTCCTGGTTGTGACTTCTTTACTGTAACTGTGAGTGATATCAGAAGTAAAATAAGCAGGGTTACAGCATGGCCTCAAACACTGTCCAGGAAACATCTGTATTGTCTAATTGGTAACAACTCCAGGCTTAGTCCTGTGCCAATTAGTAAACTTCCCAGACACTGCACCAGCACAGCTCCAGGGACAACAAGACTTTGCCCAGTAAGTAGTGTGAGCAGTGTGAGTTGGGTTGGCATGGCAAGGTTTTGGTAGCAGGAGGGGCTACAGGGGTGGTTTTTGTGAGAGTTGGCCAGAAGCTTCCCTCATGGCTGAGAGATCCAATGCCGTTGGATCGGACCCTCTGCTGGCCAAGGCTGAGCCCAGCAGTGGCAGTGGTAGTGCCTCTGGGATAACAGAGTTAAGAAGGGGGAAAAACCTGCACTGTTGCAGGCAAAAAGAGGAGTGAGACTATGAGAGAGAAACAGTTTTGCAGACACCAAAGTCAGTGGAGAAGGAGAGGCAGGAGGTGCACCAGCTGCCAGAGCTGAGATTCCCCTGCAGCCCCTGATGCAGCCCATGGGGAGGCAGCTGTGCCCCTGCAGTCCTTGGAGGGCCACAGTGGAGCAGAGATCCCCCTGCAGCCTGTGAAGGACCCCATCCAGAGCAGGTGGATGCCCAATGGAGGCTGTTACCCCACAGGAAACTTGTGCTGGAGCAGGCTCCTGGCAGGACCTGTGGCTCTGTGGGGACTCACACTAGAGCAGCCTGTTCCATGAAGGACTGCACCCCATGAAAAGGACCCACACAGGAGCAGTTCGTGAAGAACTGCAGCCTGTGGGAAGGATTCATGTTGGAGAAGTTTATGAAAGACTGTTTCCTGTGGGAGGGACGTTATGCTGGAGCAGGGAAACAGTGAGTCATCCTGCTGAGGATGTGTGATGACAATGTGTGATGGACTGACTGCAGCCCCCACTCACCATCCCCCTGCGCCACTGGCAGGGAAGAGGTAGGGAAATTGTGAGTGAAGGTGAGCCCTGCTTGGAAGAATGGAGGGTGAGGGGAGTGTGTTTTAAGATTTGGGTTTCTTTCTCATTACCCTGCTCTGTTTTGATTTGCAATAAAATAATTTCCCCTAGTTGAATCTGTTCTGCCCATGACGGTAACTGTTGGGTGATTTTTCCCTGCCCTTATCTCTATCCACAGGCCTTTCCTTATATTTTCTTTCCCCTGCCCAGCCGATGAGGGGAGTGACAAAGTGGTTTTGGTGGACACCTGGCACCCAGCCAGGGTCAACCCACCACACAAGGCCACCCTGTTTGGGGCGGCAGAGTACAACATCAGCATCATGCTTCTTCCCTTGGGTCCATAGGAGGCACTCGGGGTTGATTTATTTACTAGTTTAGACAGAGCCATGCTTCACTACTGCCCATAACATGCCCAGTGAGAATTTTTGCCAAACGGAACTACTGCAAGCAGGCATGACAGGTCAATAGTCAAATAAATCTCACCTTTTTCTAGGACTTGTGGGTGAAGACATAGGCATGGCCAGTTCATGCCCTGTGAGCTTGACATTTGCACATGAAGAAACTTACAGTAGATGTGTATCTGTGTGAAATAGACTGTGTAACAACTGCACGTGAGTGCAGGTATTGGTGTATGCACGGTGTCCATTTACCCAGAACTGCCAGCCCAGGCAAAGTGATTGCCATGGCCCTAAATGGACACCCAAGCATGCAGGAATCCTTGACTATGTTATTTTCTTCTGGCAGTAGAAATTTTGAGTAAGGAAAAGAGTTCTTTTCTGTGGAAATGTGAAGATATACCTAAGAATTTAAGATTTTCAGTTGGTTTTGGGTTCATGGTTTCAGCTCCTATACCATATAAAACTTTTCACTTCACAACAGTTTTTCATTTATCTTTTAAAAGTCTCCTGAATTCATGTGCAAAATAAATCTTACTGGTAATTAAGTATTTGGTGAATTCTTAGCTTGCTGCATGTGTTAATCATATTGAAACTAGCTATACTCTCAGGTTACTTTTAATTCAGACTGAAAATCAGTATTCTCAGTTGAATTATGTATTGGCTTATGAAGTGTTGTGTCTTCAAGTAAGTTGCAAATGCAAGTAAGCCTTCTTTTGTGAGTGCTGCAAAAAGATTATATTGTTAATATACATAAAATTTGATTTCAGCCAAGTATGTTCTCAAGGGAAATTCTAGGAGGCAAAGGGTCCTTGTTAGTTGGAACATCATTAACAGTATTTTGTGACCTTCAAGGCAGATAATTAGAAGAATAACTTAAGGTTTATGTACCATCCATAGCTTTATTGAAACAAAGGACCTGTGTGAAATGCTGTTTCAAAGATTCTGCACAGATCAAGAATTGTTGTCTTTGACATAACCCTTATCAAGAACATCATACCAGAAATGAAGAATTGGCAATAAAACATCCCCTGTGCTGGATTTGGGAAGTAACCAAACTGATTACAAAAAAAGATTGTAAATTGATTTAAAATGTGAAAGAGTTGTATTAAACGTAAAGGCTGCTGTACTTGTTCCATATCTTTAGAAGTGACTGGCTGAAGACTGACTTGCCCATAGTCTGAAACAGACCTTTTATCATCTGTCTGCTGGATGGAACAATACAGGCATGTTTCATTTATTTAGAATATGGCCAGGGGCCAAAGAAAGATTAAAAATGTAAGCAAGAGTCAGTGCAATGCTTGTTCCTGTAAGAGTTAGGCATTTGGACTGCAATATCAGCAAATCCGCCCACAAAAGATATATTCCTACAACAGAGGATTTTCATTTGATGTCCTGGAAAAGCAATTGATATGGTAAGGACTGGCTTACCGTACCCATTACTCCAGCAGTTGAATTTGGAATGGATTTGGCATTTACAAGAGTAAACAAAAGCAACAGACACACTTGAATAAGTTGTTTTGTGCGCAGCAGAACTAATGAATGCAAACAAATTCTAAAAGGAACAAATTGTTCCTTATGGAATTCTGTCTTTGTTCTTCAGCTTCCCTCATCATAACCCCAGCTCCCCTGCCCAGGTCCTCCGCACTTTTTGAGCCAGCTGAGACTCATCACATGCTGCAGCTTACTCAGAGCTGGGGTGTGTTGTTGGCCCCCAGGCCCTGCCATAGCTGAGCTCACCATGTCTCTGTCTCAATGAGGGCAAGTGGTCTGAGGACCTCCGTCCTCCAGAAAAACTTCATTGTTTTATAGATGCCTCAGAGGGGTTCAAACCTGCCCAGCTGAGGGACCTAACTTGAGCTTAAATTCGAGAAAGCCAGAGAGCCAGCCTTATTTCTGTGTTTCTGCCCTACCAAAAGTAACAATATATCATCGCTGTCTTTTTGAGACTAGGCATCTAATTTTTGCAGACAGGGTCTACCTTCAGAGAGATCCAAAGGGTATTCACCTGCCTCCACTGATGGTAGAGGGAAACTTTGCTCTAAGAGAGCTTATTCTTCAGTTTCCTGAAATGTTTGGTCAAGTTAAAAACCTAAGGTAAGGGTCCAGTTTGAGCCTTATTCTTTCAAATTGAAACTGGCCATGGGGTCAGGAGAGGATGACAGACAGATTGCCCCATTGTGGGAATTATGGGAAACTATGCTAAAAGTAATAGCAATTAGGAGGCATATGTATTTAATATAGTGGTTTATCTGCTTTAATATTGTTCTAGATAATGTAGAAAAATACTACAAAAATAGAATAAATTTTCATTTAGCTTCATTAAAACTTCTTTTGAATAGTTGAATTCAAGTCCAAATCTTGTGTCTATCTGGAACAATTTAATTCAAAAATGTAGAAGAGTTCAGTCCAAGATTTCATTTCAGGTAAGGGAGCTGATTCTGCTACGTACATTAGTGAGTGAGTTGAACAGAAGACAAAAACTTCTTGAACACAAACTTCTGTAGAAAAGCTGTGCGTCACCAGTTGAACTCAGCTTTTCTAATATACCCGTGTCTTCTGACAGTACCCAGATTGGTGGCTGATGTGATTCCTTAATCTTTCTCCAAAATATGGTTTTAATTTTTCCTTGACACTCAGGTGGATCAGAGATCTACTGTTTTATCATTTAATTCTCTTCAACTGTTTTGGAACATGTAAGCTCATTACACAAAAAGACCAGGAGAACTGCTGGTTCAAAGGGATCATAACAGAACTTGAAATAAGTCCATTTGAATAAAAGAAGAAATGAGCTGAGCCTGTAGTCAAGAAACCTGACTGATTTCAAGCTAAAATCTTTTGCACATTTGGATAACAAAAACACACTATAAAATGAAGATCTGTGCCTTCTCGTCCTCTTGGGGTGAAGCTGGAGTGAGGAGATACTCTGATGGCAGTTCCACTGTGCTAGCTCAACAACATGAGGTCTCACAGGAAACCTGTTTTGAGCTGCACAACAGAAGAAGTGAGCTGTTTAGGAGTAAGAGTACCTAGTTTTCTTCAGTGAATGTTTGAAGACTGTACTATAAAACCTTGACATTCACAGTATGGAATGTCTATTTGTCCACCCATGCTTACTTTTTTTTTTTTTAATAAATGCCAGTTTGGCCAAGGTATGCATTCATGAAAAGTGGTAATAAATATCTGATCACCTGGGCTGGCTCTGTTTCATAGACAGCACCCACAGGAGTGCTGTGTACTCTTCAGTGAGCAGTGACATTGGCACAAGGAAGAGCAGTTGTGCTTGCCACCAACAACCAACCTGCCTTCACAGGGTGGACGAGTGAGTTCCTTCACTTGCAGCAAGGCTTTGCTTCTTCTCTTCTCCACCATGCAAATACTCTTTAAACCTTGTATGCTCTGGCTCTAGACCCATCTGCAGTCACATTTTTTCTTCACAGAGTTCAAATAAAATTTTACAAGTCAGTTTTGCTTAAGCAGCAGAATGTTTGGGGAACCATCCTGGACTCAGGGAGAGGTATTTCCACTGAGGTATTAAAAAAAATAAAGTACTAAAACTATTATCTGATTATTTCTGAAAAAGAAGAAAGCCTAAGAAATGTGGAAAAACCCACTGGGTTTATTTGTGTAATATATAATTTGTGAATTACATAGAACACATCTAGGACAGTATCAGTCCTTGGGGAGGATATCTTAGTTCTGCCTTGCAGGATTTCCACATTTAATGCACTTAGGAGTATAGTGGTAAACCAAAGCTAACACCTTTTTTTTTGTTAACCTAAGACTTCTATGCTCAACTCTTTAATGATTTAATGTGGAAATTCTGAGGGACAAAAATCAGAAAAAGGAAAGAGCAACTGTAAATAAACCCACAAGAAATAAGGAGGATTTTGGCAAAGGAGTATAAAAAGATAGAAACAGAGAAGTAAAATATGTCTAGTGAGAGAGAAAGAAGGAGAAACTGCAAGGAACACCAGAAATATCCTACCCGTGGGACCATATCAACAATTCAGACAGAAGCAGCTGTGCCCAGCAGAGACTTAGATTTGTCAGAGATCCTAGGTCTGTCTTAACAGAAACTAGACCCAACTTCCAAATGCCAAGCAAAACAGGGTTAGAGATGAAGAGTGATTTTACCTGAAATAAAAAGCTTTGCCTTAAATGAAGACTTTCAAAGGACTGCCCCCCTTCTCCTCTACTGCATGAAAAATAGAAACCTTTAGCAATCAATGACTGCTGGGCTCTGTTGTCAAGGACTTGGTTATAATGCAGCTTGGACGGCCACGGTGGATGAGGCCAACGGGGGATACAAATGGAATGACCTTCATTTGTTGCATTTTGGTTTTCAGCTTTTATTAAAAAAACTTCTTTAGCTTAGGTCTCTACCTAGGCTTTTTTTGTAACTGAGATATAAAACAGTTTGGCTCCATCTTAACTGCCCAGCCAAACTGTGTTACAAGGTCAGGCCATAAACAAATTTAACAACTGTTGTTAATTAAATAGTTATTGTAGTATAGATGGGGTCAAAAAAAGGGTACGTGTGGGAGGGGAGGGAAAGAGAGGGCCTAAGTGGCAAAAGGTGGGGGAATCTTGGCTCCTGACTTAGAAGGCGTGAACAACCAAAAACTCTGTGGAAAAGACCTCTGGGACATAAAAATAACAGTTAGCATTTCAAATTTTGGTGCAAATATTAAGAAATTAATAGCAAACAACCCCAACTCGTGTTCTCTCATTTACACTTTCCTATTATGTGAAACCATCTTGGTAAGACTTGGCTTTCCTCCAGCAGAAATCCTGTATCTGCCTCTATCAGTGGTATCACTTCAATGACATATTAATGCCTCCCCATGCCAGGACGTTGTCCAAATTCCAGCTGTTTGAAAGAGTTGTTACAGAATGGGAATTCCAGTTGGAGATTTATAGAACAGCAACAGGAAAAAGAAGGGAGGATTACATTTAATTTTAATACTCAGAAATGTGCTTTCCTTGTCATGAAAGTGGAACCCTGCCTGGGTGTCTGCAGCTTGCCTTGCATACTAATTTTGTGTGTACCTAGCTAAAACCAGTGCCTGTGATATGATCTGATTTTGACTCTACAGAGGAAGGTAGGAGGAGCAAAATTTATGTTTCAGGTCTGTAAGGCATTTTAAAGTTAATCGGGTCCTTTGGGTCTGATATAATTTGTGTCAGATTGCTGTTGATGATTAGAATAGCTATTTAAGATTTTTGTTAATAGTCTGTTACATGGACCCAGTGGAAAGATTCCAATAGCAGTCTGTTAGTTTTTCCCTGTCACATTCAGGTTACAGACCTTTCACAGATGTTGTAAATAGACATCAATACTAAAAGGGAATATTACACAAATTAAAATCATAAGTGTGCTCGAGCTGCCAACATAGACATTTTGTTAAAAACATCTGTCACATAAAAGCAAACATTTTAGGCCATTATATTTGTAACAATTGTTTTCATTTTTAATATGTACTACATATTTTTCTTTTCTTCTGTTATTATTGATTTGAATATTTTTTATTAGACTTTAATACTTATTTTTTCCAACATTACTTATGTTTTGACCATATAAATAATAATGTGGACTTTTAATGAAAAGAAATAAATCTCAGTGGTTGGAAATCTAGTGGATCCTTGCAAAATGAATGAGTCAACTGAGAATCTAACACCATGTTCTCCAAAAAAAAATATAGTTATCAAATTTTACAAACACAAGTATTAAGCTGGATGTCTGTTAAATTACATCCAGTTATTTAATTCTGTTCTGAAACTAATTTCTTAGGTGAAAAGGATAAATGACATCTAAATGTCCTATTCTGGGCCTTTTTGTTGCATTACTGTCGATGCAGCTGTTCTAACTGTACAAGTACTCGCAATAACAATGTGCAATAAAGCCCCCCAAAGCTGGACAGCCCTGAGGTGCTTTCTAACTAACACACCTACTGCACTGATATTATCCACCTTTCCTTCCCCCTTTCCACTGCTGCCTGCAGTTTCTGGGTAAATCTCTGAAATCTCTAAGCCCAAGCTGCTCTAGCCTGGTCTCACCAGTGCTGTTTCTACTACAAAATAAAAGAGAGTTAGAGACAATCAGTGCCCCCATTTACCCTGCTTACAGCTCCTCTCTCTCTTATGTTTGCTTTGGGAGAGCTACTTGGAGCTAAGGCAGAAAAGGAGCTTACAGGGAAGAACTGGGGACAACTGGACCTTTTACTCAAGCTCAGCCTTATCTCCTTCCATTTGTAGCAGCACACCTTCACACTTCCTAACTTGTCATAAGATTATATAAATACAATGACTTGTCATTGTATTTATTCAGGAAGAATATGCTGCTCATGGAACAAGAGTCTTGGTCTGGTTAAGATCAATACTTGCTATTTTCTTGATTACCTGTGTTCTGAAAACCATTTAAATATATGATGAATTTTAAGTTCATGTTTAGCTTTTCCTTAAGTTAGTGAGATATTTCTCCATGTAAGGCCTCCGTATAATTAGATCAACAGTTGAAGGACAGTTGCAGTCTCTTGAGACATTGTTATTTACATGGCACAGAGGGTGTGCAGGATCATTTACAAATATAGACACAGCCCATGGCCAGGGGAATTGTTGAACCAACTCAGACTGAAGAAAAAAAGCCATGAAAAATGTAAATACTGACTTCAGGTTCCACTCAAGAATGGAACAGATCTCATGCAGAGATTATGAAGGTGTTCTGTTGTGTAGGACTGAGTAAGCCAGGCCTGGAGCATCACAGAAATGTCAGTTTGAAGAGATGCCTAGAGATTTCCTGGTCATCCAGCATAACCTCCATCTTGAAGCAGGATTACCACCAGTGCTAAAGCAGCCCTTAGTCTGAAAGAATGTTATCTTTTTTTTTTCATTGCTGTGCATCATAGGCTATCATTACCCTTTGAAACTGTTGTGTACAGCTTCTTCAGAATTATCCTTCATGTCAGGATCAGGCCTAGGTCACTCAACAAAGGCATGATATGTGAAAAAGTGAAATTATTATGGTCGCAATAAAGCCAAAAACGGAAGTCACTGGGCTTCACTGAGTTGTTGAAAGACAGTCAAGCATCAGATAGTAACAGGTATCTTTGGAGCATTCTACTGCTGCTGCAGCAGGGTTGTGGTTTGCCATAAGTCCTATCCTAACTCTCTGTCACGTCTGCCAGCCTGTAAAGATGCCTCTTTATGGAACCAGAGAATCTCAACTGGGTACCTATATTTAGGAAGTCCACTGGCAGTAGGAAACAGATTTCAGCTGACTGCAACAGGAGCTTACACAACATGCTCCCTGATAAATACCTGCATATCCCAGATCCTACCTGGAATGGCAAAGTAGGAGGTTTCTGGAAGAAGAGTTTTGAACCCTGTTAGGAAGAGCAGTATGTTCATCAGCCATCTTTATTGTGGAGGTACGTATCCTCTGTCCCTAATGTTCAAAGTGGAATATTGAGGAGGCCATGCTGTGTAAGGGTATGCAGTAAACCAGCCTTGCTTCTCTCACATATTCTACAGGGTTTCTACACTGTCTAACTAACACTTAACTGTATAATCATTTAATTTTTAAAATTTGAGTATTTAGTAATAAGTACTCAATAGTATCTGTTCAACTGTATTATGTTGTTATTTTTCATTTAACAGAAGATCCCTGAGAGAAACAATAAGAGAAGATAGTGAACATGCATAAAAAGAATAAGCTATTACTGTTTCACCCTCAAAAAATAATGTAATATATTTTTAGGGGTTTTCAGTGGGAAAATGGAAACACAGTGGGTCATAAATTAAATGTTTCTCTCTGAATAACTGCTGTTATGAACTGCAAACCAGAACCACCAGCCACTTGGGCAGTGTGTAGATAAGAACCATCAGCATCAAGGCACTAAACTGACAGATTCCTGTAAAGCACATAGCTCCTAGGTATGTGATCTGCATGGGATCCTGCATAGGAAAAATAGAAAATTCCTGAAATATGTCAATTACTCTGTTTTCTGCTCATCTTAATTTTTCTGTGTGTCTTACTTCAAGATGCCTAATTTTCTGTGTTCAGCATTAGTTTAGGCAATGATTTCTCAGCCATGTGTGTGTTCCTTGTCCCTTTGTTTCCACTACTTTGCTCTGTGGACACAGTTACTGCTGTTTGCCATATGAGTTCTGGTAGTATTGTCCATCTCTGATCTTTGTGAGCTTAAAAGTGCAGAAGTCAGGCATTTATCCACATGTTTTTCTAACTTATTGCCAAATTAGGCAGTGCTCTAGAACTTACCAGTACTAACGTCAGTAGAGATCCCAGAAAACAGGTTTAGGGTGCATGTACTTCCAAAATATTTATTTAGAGCTGAAGGAAAGAAGGGATTTTTTGCTGTTTGTTTGTTTGTTTGTTCTTGGTTGTTTGTGTTTTTTTTTTCCTTCTAGGCAAATGAATTGGAAGGTTTGACAGGAAAAAAAAGTATAAGAATCAAATTGCTAGACGATTTTTTTCAGAAAGAATGAAACAATAGAGTCTATGTTGAGAGATAGCTGAGGGCCACTGTAACCTGTATAGGGGTCTGGGAGAGATTTCTC
Source organism: Picathartes gymnocephalus (assembly GCA_013390045.1). Classification (NCBI taxonomy): domain Eukaryota; kingdom Metazoa; phylum Chordata; class Aves; order Passeriformes; family Picathartidae; genus Picathartes; species Picathartes gymnocephalus. Next base: position 41,518 of record WEKY01004893.1, read on the forward strand.
CCCTAAGCAATTTAAACTCTGCTGTGACAGAGGTAAGATGCCATGGGGAAAAGACAACATGCAAATATTAGCTGCAAATCCACTGATATCATCTCTCAGTAACTCCATGTGCCCTTTTGTCTTGCAGAAAAGTGGCCCTTTGAAATCTCTTGCCTGTCAGCCAAAAGCAGGTTGAAAAGTGACAGTCCCCTGGCACCAGAGGGGAAAGGCTGTGCTGGCTAGCACACTGGCAAAACAGCTGCTAACTCTGTGCTCTGACAAGTCGGGAAAACAAAATCTCTAGGGCTTGTTCTAGGTCCTTCCAGACCTCAGTAGGAATGTTCATTGCCTTTTCTGGTGCCAGCTGAGATCATCTATGCATAGATTTTCCCAGTACCCGGTTCAGATTCTACTTCAGGCACTCCCTGGCAAACATGATTTTGTAAACACTTTGTAGCACTCTGCCTTTGTGCCTGACTGTTGTGTCTATGGCTGATCTCTTCCTTCGAGCATACAGCTGCACAGGAACCTGTATTTATCCTCATATTCATTGTGCTTTCAACTGTGGTCAGCTCTTACAAGTGTCTTCTATTTGTTATTTTTCTGTTGAAGCCTTTGTTCGCTTAAGTCTTTGATCTCACATATCCAAACATAAATATTCTCTCAAACACTGTACTCAGATGGCCAGAGGAAGGAACAGTCTTTGCAAATATGCATTGTGTCAGTATCTCAAAAATCGGGCAAAGTCATTTTCATAGAGCCAAGCATTATCCTCTGTTTATTAGACAGTAAGGAGTAGGGAAGCTTCTTATCACTGCACAGAGCAGCCCTGCACAGGATGGGGGAGGTTCCTGAGACGGTCAGTCCCGTGCTGCTAAGGTATTGTGGGGACATGGTGGGGGTGAACAGATAGTGGGAAGGCAAGAAAGTCGTGAAACCCTTTCTGTTCCAGTCTCTTGGAAGGCTGAGGTCCCTTACAGTCCCCACAGTGTGGCTTTGGGGTGGGAGTGATGAAGACCAGTCAGGTGTGACTGGGGAGCGCTGTGTCTTCCATGGTTGCTACAAAGTAGGCTCTTGGAGCCAGCTAGTTCTTTGGTCTCCCCAACAGGACAGCTGCCACGTGGAGTGGGAAGGCATGGATTTGGCAACTCTGATTTACTTCTGGGCAGTAAATTCGAGTAAGAGACAGAGTTGTGTCTTGCTTCAAAATGCCTGGATGCTCTGGGAGTTCTGTAAGTGACATGACTGAGCTGTCATTTCATAGGGGAGAATCAGAAGATGGACTACAGGTCTCCTACAAAGATGACCTTTCAGTTTCTTTGGAATAAACAAACGAATACAACTAAAACCCCACCCCCACAAAATGTTACCTGCTTACTTCTGATATGATAATAAATTAAATGAATATTTAAAATTAAATGTAAGTGTTTTTTCATGCCTAGAAGCATAAACTGAGATCTGTTTTGTTAAGGGTCTCTTTAAATTGAATCAAATTCTAGGCCCAGTTCCTGCTCTGGTGTGAATTCCCACAGATGCCTATGCAAGCACATCTGCTTCCATAAACTGTGGATCTGCCCCTGGCAATTTAAAGTGTAAGTTTTAATTTTGGAACAATTATGGTATCTGTCTTCTCTGGAGAGATCCTAAGTTGCTGGGGTTTAGATGTTTTCAACACCTAGAAACTCTGTATCCATACACCGGCAAAAGAGGAGGCTCAGTGACTGGTTAGAAAGTAGTGTTTGTAATAAGTCAATTCCAGTAATTTCCCTTTAGTTTTAAAAAACACTGAAATATGATTATAACTTGGTTGGCAATGATAGTGACAGAGGGTGTTAAAGAAGAGGACTCTGGTGGCCTTCAAAATGTAGTTGTGGAGGGCATTTGTAAGCCTGCAAGTTCTGCTCCCAGGAGGGTAAAGTACCATGGACTCATATGATGGTTTGGTTGGAAACGATCATCTAGTTCCAGCTCTCCTGCCATGGGCAGGAGACACCTTCCACTAGATCAGGTTGCTCAAAGCCTAGAAGGGATGCAGCATCCACAACTTCTCTGGGTAACCTGTGCCAGTGCCTCACCACCCTCACAGTAAAGAGTTTCTTCCTAAACTTAAACTGTTTCAGTTTAAGGCCATTCTCCCTTGCCCTAGCACTGCACGCCCTTGTAAAAAGTCCTTTTCCAGGGCTCCTGAGCCCCCTTTTAGGTACTGGAAGGCAGGTATAAGGTCTCTCCAGAGATTTCTCCAGACCGAACATTCCCAGCTCTCTCAGCCTGTGTTTGTAGGAGAGGTGCTTCTGCTCTCTGGTCATCTTTGTGGCCCTCCTCTCACCCACTCCAACAGGTCTATGTCCTTCCTGTGTTGGGGGCCACAGAGCTTGGGGACCCAATTTCTCACACTGTGCCTTGCCCAGACATGGCCCAGCATGCATGCTATACTGGGCAGTACCAGGGCACCAGCCATGAGGAAACCACTTAAAAAGAGAAGACGAGCTGTGCTTTCTTTGGCAGTGCACGAATTTCCCAAGTATGGTTGCTACAGAAACAGCTATCAGCTACCTCATGAGCTTGCCATGCAAAATGGCTAAGAAGCTCAATCTTTATTTTGTGTCAGTGTCCCGAATGAAGTGTCCACCATTACGTATGGAATCCATAGGGGAGTATGTTCAGAATCTGCACTGCCTGCCCATGGTGCCTCAACTCCCCTAGAGTATAATTTAATCTCTCTTCTGCCCTTATTCACATGCTGCCATTCAGGCTTTCCCTGAGTAGCTAATCAATGAAGAGTAAGTGCAGCACAGGATTTGGTCCTTTCACTTCAATTTTTACGGTTTGTTCTTATATAAACACATTTCAAGGAGTTTTACAAAAGCTGCATAATTCAAGACAGCTTTTGGCATGATGAAAAGAAAGTGAAAAGAGAGGAGAAAAGGTCCTTTCACTCTGATTGCAAAATGAAGGAGTAAAATGTGTCCCAGACATCTGAGAGGGGAAGGTCCAGAAAAGACTTCTTAGCAGCCCCCTATCTACATAAAGAGTGAGACAAATGAGCCAGTATGAAATGCTTTGAAAAGCCACAGTAGCCCTGACTGTACTTTTCAGGGTCTCAGAGGTTGAAAAAACCCCACCACTTTTTCAACATAGAGCTTGTTGGAAATTTTTTGCTTAGGCTGACCTTCCGGACAAGAAACAGTACTCTCTGCTGAAACCTACACCAGAAAGCACTGCTTTTGTTAAAAAAAAAAAAAAAAAAAAA
>WEKY01004893.1:53409-70766 GCA_013390045.1 Picathartes gymnocephalus
AGGTGAGGGAAGGTGAGGGAAGGTGAGGGAAGGGAAGGGAAGGGAGGGAAAGGGAAGGGAAGGGAAGGGAAGGGAAGGGAAGGGAAGGGAAGGGAAGGGAAAGGAAGGGAAAGAATTAGGACAATCTAATGGAGTTCAAATTAGAACAGCAGAATCCTGGGAAGACATGTAGTGCACTTCCTGTTCCTGGGAACATAGTCTCTCCTGAGCATAAGAACTCCCTGAGGTCCTGTGCCCCCAGGGTCATGCCACCAGCATTGTAATGTGCAAAGAGCAACAGCAGCAACCAACAGCAGTGCAGAACCCAACCATTCCTGCTAAATACTACTATCACCCACTGGGTACAAAGGCTTACTGACTCACAGCCACTCGAGCTTTTTTAAAATTAGTATCAGGTTGGACTGGGCTTTAGAGCTAACTGCTACAAAATCTCAGCCTCTCCTTGCCCCCTCGCAGCCCAGACAGTCAAGGGCAAGGGAGAGCATCCCAAACCCATGGCACCAAATGCTCCAGCACTATGTCTGCAAGGCCTCATGGTCCTGATTCCTTCAGTGTGTGCCAACTCAAATAAGAAACAGTGAGCACGGCGCAGGTGGGGGAAACGGGCTCCTCCCCAGGCACCAGTGGAAAAGGAATGGCACCAGCCTGGCAGCCCCTCCTTGTCCAAGAGGCACAGAGCAGGGACCGCAGACTGCTGCAGGTGCAGGAAAGACACAGAGTTTGAGTCTCCCCGCAGATTTCCTATGTTCCTTCCAAAGTCACAATATTTTAATTGATATTTCTTATGAGAATTCAACAGGTGCAACATAAATCCCATGGATTGTGCTGAATCCCACAAAATCTTGACTTTCATTTTGGAAGGGCTGGGGGGAAGAGTTTTTTTGCTCTTTGTGTTTTCAGCCTTGAGCTACATGAGACAGAAAAAATGTTGTATTTGCTCAAAGTGCTGCCAGATTAAAATAAGCAACTATTCATCTTATTTTTCTGAAAGGATGGTTAAGTCATTGAGAAAAACTCATTGAATATACTTTCAGTTATAGCACAAGTACAGAGGGGACAAACTTGGCTGTTCCCTTTATGTCCTGGAGTGGGGAGCAAAAACTCCTATATCCATTTCTGCCCCTTCAGGCATGCTTGGCAATGCAGACAGGACAGTAGCAGTGCCAGGAAGAGAACCTCTGGGCTTATGGATACACACTGAAACCCTGCTAAAACCAGTTAAACTGACCCATTTCTGCCAAGGTTTTTCTTATGAAGTGAGAGATGCTAGTGCTAAAACGGTAGATGTCACAGCATATGATTTCTTTAGCACTATATTTCCTCTTGGTTTACTCTCTCCTTGACCAATGCCTCAGTATCTGCAGAACTCCACATGGTACATAGATAAACAACGAGCAGATAGGGAGGCAGATGTTAGAAACGAAGATGCACTTCCACTTCTCATTTTTGCAATTGGCCTTTTATAGTATTTCTTTAAGAACATTCCTGATACAGATTTGTTAGATGGTTTGAAGATTTTTAGGTTTCTGTATTAAAAAAAGTATTATAAAAATGTTAATCCAGCCCAAAAATTCAGATGACCTAGGAAGACCATACTTCTAGCACTTAGAAAGTGATCAAGCTGATAAACTGCAAATCTGCATGTTTTTCTCCCCACTCCTGTATGCATTCTCCACTATCTAGCACAACTCTAGTTTGGCTTAAGTGCCTAACACAGGTCTTGCACTGATGCCAGGCCAGTCTGATAGTCCTCAATAGGAAGGAACAGACAATCTGCTGACAAATGTTTATCAACTGATAGATGAGGTTTACATCTTTAGGAAAACAACTATTTTCTTCTAACATCAACACTAATGCTCAGCACCACAACAACAGCAACAGTAAAACTGCTGGCACTATTAATATAATGGTAACATTGATAATAGTAACAGCAAGCTTTACTGAGAAAATACTGAAGACCCTTAAATCCTATAATATTGGTTTCACTTAGCACAATGAGACGTGATTTTAAAGCAGAAATAAAAAACTAGGCAGAAAGGACAGTCCCTCATTTCTTTTCATTGTATATAGCAGAAGGAAAGAAATGGTGCTTTTTCCTCCACCACAAAAAATCTGAGGTTTTTCACAAGACTGAAAAGTTGAAAAATCAAAATTTTTTGTAAATGAAAATCTAAAGCAATACAAAACACAAAATACGGATCAACACAAGAGAAACACTAATCTTACTCCTCCTTAGTGCTTTTTGTCTATACCTTGACTTAAAAGCAATCTAAAATTTGCACTAAAATAAAAAAAAAATCTTTACAATATATGCTTGGGTGCTTAAATGCATTATTCTGACTTTCTAAGCATTTTTTCCTGGTTTTTAAACAAAAAATTATGAAAATGGCTGTTCTCCAACAGACAGTGCATGTTCATGAATGCAGAATTTTTGACAAAAAGACAACTGCTTAATTCTAAGTCCTGGTCACCGTCCTCTAAAGCTCGCTGAATTCTAGGAGCTGACATTTTCACTGTACAGGTCCTAAAACAGGTCACCATGGGAGTCAATATCATTATCCTCATTTGCCACAGTGAAAGATTGAGGGACTCATCCCAGAACAAGCAACAGGCCATGGAGCTGAAACAAGAACTTTCCTCTGCTAGTTGCAGCTCAGTGCTCTTTGGTCTTAGCTGTGTAACCAAAAAAAAGTCTCTGAACTGATTATTTATAATCTAGCCCTGATTTTGGAAGAAACAGTGACAATAAATCCCACCTTTAAAGAGCAGGAGAAAGACCAGCACTTCTCCAGTGGGAATTATTTTGAGAACTTCTGCTGAGTGAGTGAAGCAATGTAGTGGGGGGGTCTAAAGAGACTGAAACCTGGCACGCCCCTCTTCATTTCCCCCTAACAAAGCAGATTTATCTACATTTATGAAAAACACAACCCTGAGAGAATCTTACCTGAAGTTTAACTAGGGAGTGTAAGGAAAGTTTAAATAAAAGTCTTTCAAGGAAAAATAATGAGCTGAATTACAGCAAAAACAGTTGCTATATGGATAAGGCAAAATATTTGACAAGGAAAACATCTCTGAGAAGAAAGCACAAGGGTAGAGCTATTATAGCCTCAGAGGCCTTTTCCCTCAGAGTTCTTATTTTATAACATATTTCTAAAACACAACACCCACAACTGTTTTTCTTCATCTATCAAAGCACAAAATTGCCAGTCCTTTGACCTAACTTAAATGAAGGAAGTAGCAATGTTAGGTTTAATTAAAAACAGCAAATATTTGTACAGCTGTCCCTGGTTTCATAGCACAGAAATAGGTTTAGCATCAAATCTTACAGTTTTAAGTCCTCTGGGAACTATATACAAAAACATATAGGATCCTTCTGGCTGACTTGCTAAAGCCAAAAATTCATTTTTTTGAGTTATTTCAGGTGGGACTCATTCAACCTTCCCGTTTCCAACCCACTGTTTTCCTACTTGAGACTTTTTTTTCCATGCTCCAAATGTGGTACTCTCAACTTGACAGGTTTGGATGCATTTGATGCATTTTGGGGCTGTGAATAATAATAATAGTAATAAAACTGAGGGTAGTCTGAGAAGTTTTGGCTTATCAGCAGCCTTTCTGATGGAAACCCTGATGGCCAGACCCATCTGGGCATTTCCAGGGATCTCTGCCTCTCTGCATGGGTGTTCCTGGGAGGCACCTGGCATGGGATGCAGGAGTATCCACCAGGTCCATCCCCAAAACTAGGAGGGGTGTGGAACGAAGGACTTTGCTCCTGGCCCTTGCTCTCCTTTTAAATTACACATGGAAAGGCACTGTAAAATCCTTTGGCACCGAGGTTTATAATGCAGCCTTCAGAGGTCTGACTTCACATGCACCTCAGCCCCTTGACATGGCAAGCCCACTCCCAGCAGGGACCACAGGAGGATTTCACAGAATCACAGAATCACCAGGTTGGAAGGAATATTCAAGATCATCAAGTCCAACCCATGCCCTAACACCTCAACCAAACCATGGCACCGAGTGCCACATCCAATCTTTTTTTGAACACATCCAGGGATGGTGACTCCACCACCTCCCCAGGCAGATCATTCCAATACTTTATCACCCTTTCTGTAAAAACCTTTTTCCTACTATCCAGCCTAAATTTCCCTTGGTGCAGTTTGAGACTGCGTCCTCTGGTTCTGTCAGTTGCTGCCTGGAGAAAGAGACCAACCCCCACCTGACTACAGCCACCTTTCAGGAAGTTGTAGACAGTGATAAGGTCACTTCTGAGTCTCCTTTTCTCCAGGCTAAACAACCTCAGCTCCCTCACAGGGCTTGTGTTTACACCTGCTTGTGCAACAGGCTTGGCAACCCCAAGCTCTGGACTCACCTGCCTGTTCCTCGCAGGGACCCGCAGCTTTCAGCCTGCCAGGGGTGCTGGAGAGGCAGGTGGGGCAGGTGGCTCCCCACCACAGGGCCAGAGATCAGAGGGAAGAAGGAGAGAAAGTGCCAAACTGGGTTTAAAAAGCCTCACCCAGGTCTAGAGCAGGAAGGAAGAGAGGTGGGAATGCTGATGGCCGGTTTGGGTGCTCTGCTTGTATCCATCAGGCACCAACCAGGCAGGGGCTCTCCTCATCCTCTGGGCTGCTGCAGCCCTCCAACTTCCCCACAGCCCCCACAGCCTTCTCACACCCAAACCTCCAGTGCCAGCCGGCCTGGCCCAGCTTGGCACAGACCAGGAGAGCAGGAGGAGGTGTCTGAGCATGGTGGGGCTCCAGGGCTGGAAGGAGAGAGAAAAGTTCTGTGGAAAAGCCCTAAGAAAGGAGAAAAGAGTGGAGACCTACCTCTCAGCCCTGGTGAGCCCAGGCCAGGTGGGCTGGCCCAGCCAAGGCTGGAATGGTGTGAGGCACTTCAAGAGACAGCTCTGCACAGCAAGAAGTCACTACTCGTAGAAGCAACTTCTACATGTAGAACATCTCCTGTTGCCTCTCCTACAGCAGAGTCCTCTTCCTCTCCACCCAAGCCTAAGTAGAGACAAGAAGTACACTGATCTTGGGTTTCTGACAGAATGGCAGTGGACTGCACCCATAATTGCACATGCTGGGTCTTGCCACGTGAACTGCAAGAGTTTCAGTTACAGTAATTTTCAGCTAAGTAATTTAAGTCTAAAACCTGAAAAACAGAAAGCGACTTGACAGTTAAGTGTAGTTGCATCACAGGAGTTCAGGGGATAAAAAAGCTTTTTTGGCAGAATGAAGGCTTGCTGACATGCTCAGTAGCCTGGAAAGATTATTTAGAGCTTTTTCAGAAGCCAGTTTCATGTCTAAATTTCTAGAAATGCACACACAGTCTTAAACTGTGAAGCTATTCTCCAGTCCTCAAGAAGCCAAAAAGCAACACAAGATGCAGAGATGTAACCTACTAGTGGAATATGACTGACCCACAGAGGTCACAGTTGTTCAAAACTGACATACTATATATCCAGCATAAGAGGCCAAATCAACAGATACTTGGAAAAATCCTCAAATTTCCAATAAATACAATTGTTATGCATATTAGCCCAGAAAGAAGTGTAAGAAAAAGCCTAGATATGGGCTTGCAATTCATGAGTTTAGTTGTTCAAGTCCAATATCTCTCCAACATCTTGTCCTCAGTTAGTTTACTTTGGCATTGTCCGAAAGGTTTTTACCTTATTATGTCTTGGGTGTACCATGTAGAACAAGATGGCAGTTCTTGTCCAGTTTTTAGCACTGAAGGTCCATGCCTCAGAAACACCATCAGTAGTAGACCAGTTGCTGGGCCAGGTAAGCTAAAACTAGAATTTGCTCTTTTGCTTCTATGCCAACTTCCCCAGTACAAAGTGGGAAACTGGGGCATACTGAAGCAGCAAAGACATAACCACTTTAAAGTCTCATCTGGTGGATAAATACTTGTAAATGAAGTTTTGCTGTGTCTTTTTGTTTCTCAGTGTCTGGGTGATGAACTTGACAACCCAATGCTGTTTTCATGTGTACTGTGTCCAGCTTTGTGATTGTTCATAATTTGTTAAAAATTAAATCCAAGCTATCTCAAATCAAGATAGAACTCATTCATAAGCTCAGTCACCAAGGATCAGGAGCAACCTTTAACTATTTGGATCCAAATATTTTCAGTCATCAGGAAGGTCCACCCAAGAGTCTACTAGAAATAAATACACACTGAGGTGGAAGGGATGATACTGGAAACTAAAAAGAGTGTGTTAAAAAATCAAATTAAATAGTTAGACATTATTCTTAAAAATGAGAGAATAGTTACAGATTGGATTTCTGCAATACCAATTTTCCAGTAAAACTTCTTTGTTGCTCATAATTTAAAATAAACAAGGCTAATGACATCTGTGTTTTGCTACTTGATGAAATACAGTCATCTCAATGAAGGTTTTATTTCCTTTCTCTTCTTTTCCAGAACAGGTTTAATATCTATGTGTATGAAAGCGTGTTTAGATACCACTGGGACTGCAGTTTACTATGGGTTCTGATTTTCATATTGCCCTTGAAGCTAAGTCAGGTCCTATTTTCATTGAAAACCCACTATCATGGACTGTTAAGCTCTGGGACTTTTGTCCCAATCCTTCTTCAGTGAGGGTACATACATTCTACAAGAGGTTTCCTCAAATGCTGTGTCACAGCTAACTCAGCCCTTTAATTGTAAGTAGTTTCACTGCTGCAGACTTGAATTTGAGGTAAATTGAATTCCAAAGGATCCATTTATATTATAAATTCCAATGAACAAGCCCCTAAAGATAAGCTCTAAGGTGATGAATTGGCCAGATGATGAAAATCCCTTCAAAATGGCAGCCCTTGATAACATGTTCCTCCACTCACTGTTTTGGGTTTACAGCTCAGAGACACTCACTCATGCCAGTAGTCAGTATTTGATAATTCTCATTTATCTCTACAGTTGCATTTCTGTCGGTTCCTTCTTAAGAAACCTGATTTTCCTGTTATCCCTTTGTTTTGAGGTCGTTCCTTGTTTTCCCCTAATTAGTTGATTTATCAGCTGAACTGGTTCAAAAAAAATCACTCTATAAAATAGTCCCAAAACAGACAGACACAGGCTTGAAGAACATATAGAATCAAGGAATGGGAAGAACACACTGAAATAGCTTATTCTCTGCAGGTACTGGGAACAACAGTTTATGCTGTGTTCCAGTGCACCTTAGACAGTGCTAGTCCTCAGCAATTAAAGGGCAGGTGTTAATTTCTGATGAAAAGTGACACCCTCACAAGAATTTGGAGCAAACCCTTTGCTACCCACAGCAAGCCTGTTGTTACCGATTTTGCAGTACAACTGTAGAGAGGGCTTAGCCAAAGGGACGATGGGAGATGGGGAAGGGCAAGGGGCCTCTTTCCCCCATCCCAGGACCCGGGTGACCCCCTCACCCCGCTGCCTACCCAGCTAATTAACAGGCATCTCACCCACAAGCAAACTCCTCGTGCCTTCTGCCCCCACAAAGGCACCCTCTATTAATGTCCGCGCTGTCTCTCTCCTGTAATTACACACTGCCAAGGTGAACAGAACAGCCTCTTTTAAAAATAGATTCTGTATTTTAAGCAGCAATATGAGGGCTTTTGAAAAGGAAAAATACAAGGTATAAAAGCTTCTCAAAATAGCAGTGTGTGGCTTGCCCTGGCTATGCTCAGGTGCAGCTATGCATTACTCCAGCTTTTTGATAACATCCTGTCTCTTGTGCTGAAGTTACCAAGAGGTTGTGAAGGCAGTACTAAATTAGAAATGTGTAGTGGATAGGACTGGGCCAATCTCAACGGCAGCCAGAAGGGAATGGAATATAAATCATGCTAAGTTAAAATAGCCATCCCAATTGCAAAACAGTCATGGTGTTTTCTTTAAGGGGGAAAAGAAAACAGTGTCCTTAAAAGGTGCCAGATTGGCAGAGAGGGATAATAAAAAAATTTCTGACTGTGCAAGTTTCTCCTGCTCCTATGCCATGGTGCTGCTGCTCTGCCCAGTGCAGAGGAAGGTCAGGGCAGAAGGCTCGGCACTCCTAGACACAAAGAGCAGCATCACAAGACCCACATGTCCACATGTCCTATCCCTGCCCTGGATCTTCCATGCGGGTGAAACAGTGCAGTTGCGGTGAAATCAGCCCAGTGGCACTTAATCTGTACTGAGAGCAAGCCACATCACCAAGACTCAAGTGGCGGCAGAGGCAGCGCTGCCAGGCTCCCTGCAGGCTGACAGGCAGGCAGCGGGGCAGTGCATTGCCTCTGCTAAGTCTGCCCACAGTGCTGCCAGACACAAGCTTTGTTTCCCTGCTAGAGACAGAGCCACGCCTAGGGAACAAAACAGAAACGGCAAGTTCACTGGAGGCCAAACAACAGCTCGCCATCAAGCATTGCTAGCTTTGGCCACAGGTGAGCTGGAGATCTGGAGATACCCTCAGGAGAAGATCAGCGAGAGCTGGTGCAGCTAGGCAGCTCTGCCAGCTGCTCAGCATAGCATAAGCCCAGGGCTTTTCATCCTGGGGATTTGCTCATTTTGGGTGAGGAATATGGAAAGGGTGGCAGTTGCTAGATGACATTTCTAATGCTAGTTAATAAGCTTGTTTTCTGGTTGCTGATTTCCTGCCACAAATCAGAGATTGGTTCTCAGTACCAAACTAACTTGTTCTTCCATATGCAGGAGATCTGATGACTGATTCATAAATAATGGCTTCGGGTTGGCAGAAACGAGATAAATTGCTTTCATTAAAATTCACATAAAACAGCAGCAGAGTCCCTGCTTGCCACCACAGATTGAACAAATGTGCCAACATGCACGTTTTTCATTTTGCAGCCACTGACATTATGAAGTTGTTCCTGGACCCAATAGCTTTGAATGTTCATTTTTAAAAGTAATTAATATGAAGAGTGATGCTGGAAAAAAATTGCCTAACCCTCCATAAAGTTATTTGCAAGCTGTAGGCATCAATACTTGTTTGCGTGGCTGTTTTTTTTTGAATACTGACAAATGAACAATTTGAACTTTCTCAAGTGAGGAAATGCTTCCAAGATCTTTCTGGAAGCTCAGAGGAAATACGCTTAGGTGATTCCATTTTATTAATATAATAGTGCTGCACTCTGCATTAATCTGCACCTGCTGTGTTAGAAAAAGACTTTGCAGTTACAATCTGCACAACAAACTACATGAGGGGCTCGGGGGATTTCTTTTTCTAGAGGAACAGTAACTTTACAAGAAATTATTAAAAACTCCACCATTCTCAGTGGTATATGTCTTAGGAGATATCTTTCAAATACAACCTTTTTAGAAAACAGATGGTGAGAGATGAATACAGACTTAAAATGGGGCTTATCTGTCCCATGGATGTTTCCCAAAGACTGAGCTGTTCAAATTAACTTTCCCTTTAGGATCATCAGAGAGAAAGAGGCACTCCAGATTCAGTTCATCCTACAGCAGCCATCTAGGCTGGGTCAGATAAACCACTCCTATTGCTCCCCACTGACCCTATGCAGAGCCTCTGGGAAAAAGTTTCAGCTTAGACTTTCTTTTACCCAAGGAATGCCACAGGAATCACTTTCTAAAATGGCCATTTTATTCTTCCAGAAATTGAGCTATGCTGAGAATTTATACTGGAAAAATATAAAATAGGTCAATGGGGGTGGTAGTGCTGAATTACCAGAAATGGACATTGGGAGCTCTGGCACTCCAGCCATGACTCCCAGATTTTGGCCCACCAATCATGGAGCACATCCAGCACCTGGACCAGGGCACCACCACTGCCACTCTGCATTCAGTGGAAATTTTGTCTACCAAGACGCATGGAGATTAAGAAAAAATGTTGAGGGTTGGCAGCAGGCCTGGGTCTAAAATCTGAGCGTGCTGAAGAAAAAGGCAGCTGTCTGTAACAGCCAGCTGTAGGAATCTGTTTGATGGGTCAGGTTGGCATCTCTGAGTAAAACAAAAGACGGAAGAAAGCCTTTTGTATCTTCTCCAAGGAAGCCTTTATAAAAGTGGCTTCTTCATAAATGCAGAGAAAGTTGGTAGATAATATTAATTTTATGTCAAGGTTCAAAAATAAAAGCTGGGCCATCAGAAACATCCTGAAACTTCAGCCTACCACTGAGTGACAACTGCATGAAACAGACTCAGAGCAGTGGAAAATTTTAAGCCATAAATTAGCCTTGAAACTAGTAGGCCATGTTGTTTTTATTCTGGGGGAGGTTCTTTATTAACTCATCTGTCTAAACATATGGATCTTGACAAATGAAAGCTGCAGGGAGGATCTGCTCCTGTCCTGCAACTGAAAACACTTAAAATTAAATTACTGCAAATATTCCTGTTACCCTCTCTTAAATGGCAAAGTACCACAGGAGCTGTTGCCCTCTATCACTTTAGCTCACAAGGGGCCTATTTCCTGAAGCTAAAATGGAAAGAATTTTTAGTCTAAAACTTTTTCTTCAGTTAGTTACTGCCCACTTTTACTGAAAGGAGATAAATAAGTTAAGTTTTCGTTCTCTGTCATGTCTCCTAACACTCCCATGTGCTGGACACCTGCAAAAGCTAGCAAAGCCAGCTTGTTTTCTTAGTGCAATTTATTTGACCTTTTAATATATTTGAGTAAGGATTTTATATCTAAGGCAACTTTACAGAACAGATTTGAAAGGTGACCTTCAAAGGAAACATCAAAATCTTTCTGAAAAAGGAAACTTTGGAAATATATGTGAAAAAGGCTGCTTTTCAGCTAAGCTCCTGACTCAGGACTCCCGGGCTTTTCAGCACAGGGACATAGCAGAGCAGTGAGTTCACCTTGCCCTACAGCAGACCTACAAGTGCTACCATACAATATTGAAGGGCCCAAGAAAGGTTTTGGATGGCCAGTTCCAGAGTTTCCATAACAAACGCCTTCTGTCTGCTGGTTGGGGCAGTCACTCAGCACTGGTTTTGATGTTAACCTGCATTTTAATCCTTAGCTGCAAATCCTTTTTGCCTTTATGAACCTGGGATTGTCTAGGCCAAATGGAGCTCTTTTAGGGAGGGATGGGAACAGACAGAGGCAAAAAGGAATGCTTTTTAGTCATGGTATAAATGCACTCCCTTACAGTACTCACAAACCTATGGTGACCCAGGTCGGTGGCAGGCAGCAGGCTGCCCCTGCCATAGGCAAAGTCCTACAGCCAGCAAGGGAAAAACTGGCTCCTCTTGGCTTTTATTTTTGAACACAGCTAACAAGGGGTTCCATGAGCCTCAACATACAGTGTTAGTTTGACTGTATTAAGGAATGCATTTATCCCACAGAGAGCATTTCCCCACCACAGGCAGGTATTAAAGCAGCACTTTTCATGCTGCAGGCCATGCCACCTCTGGGGGAGTGGGAAGCCTTCAGAATTTGTTATGGTGTGCAACGGGCAGAGCTGTCGAGTTCAGCTGCCTCACTGGTGATGCAAAAGGTCTGTCTGTCAGAAATAAAATTTTTACAAAATTAATTGTTGAGGCCTGGGGAAGTAGGTACCCTTTAATACTGAGCAGGTGCAATTGCTATCTAGGGCTTCTTGCCCAGACAGCTTGCAGTGGTGTTTAATGGTTACACACATTTATCTCAAACCCGAAGATCTTTCACACTAAATCAGAAAATATTCATAATTAGGAAATTTCTGCTTAGAAAATCATGCCTAGAATGCTTGTGGAGCAGTACTTTTCCCTCGTTTGTTTTTGCTTGTTCTTTCAGGATAGCATTGAGTTTAGAAACATCTGTAGTCATACGGCTTTACAAAGAGAGGAACAACAATTTGAGAAAGGCTTACATGAAGCTCACCAGTGTTTGAAGACCATCATTGAGAAACTCATTTGTTCATTGGCAGTTTTTCCCTCAGATTCTTATACTCCGGTCCGATCTGCTCTGAGGCAAATCCTGCAAAATCCCCTGGCAATGTGAAAGAGCAGGCTGCTTGCCCAAGGAATGAGCAAAGCTTATGAGCTGTAATGGTCCTATAAAAATAACAGATATCTTGAAAGGTGAGTCCTGGAGATTTCACTGTAGCGAGAGCTCCTGCTGACTTTACATCAGTGAAGATTTCCCGGAGGAAATGGTGTTCCTGCAAAGTAGTGAATAGCCTTCTCATATCAAACTCATACCAAAATCACGTCATTAGGAGCTGGGAATGTCTCCAGAAGCTGCTCTGGAGGAGCAAGAATTCATTCTTAAATAATAAGGTCTCAAAATGAATACAGAAAGTGGAGGCTGAGAAGACAACCATCAGAAATCTCTCTATTTCCATCACAGTCCAGGAAAATTCTTTATGGAGTAAATGCTTGAGAGAGACAGAGAAAATAGAGTGCTTAAGTATGGACTCCTTCATGAGAAGGTATACAGCCTGATCATGTTGCAAGTAAAGACAGTCTTCTAGATCTTTAGTGAATTTTAAGCCAACTAAGCAATGGAGAGGTGTAAGTGCAGTATTGTCTTTGAGAAAAGGAAAAAAAAAAAGAAAAAGAAGAGGAAAAATATGTTGGTCCAGTGGGATCAATCACTTTAAAGCAATAAAAATCTTGCTAGATGATCCAGTGGAGGTGAATGGAAAGCAAAGCAAAAGAGGCATTAACACGGTGAAGTGAAGGTATTTATAAACCGAGGTGAAACATTTGTGAAGACTGCTTTGCAGAGCTTTCTCAGCCCCATGACTGTGCAGCAGACAGCATAAAACTCTGCTCTTCTACTGCCAAATCAGGATGGTTTATGAAGTCACTTACTTCTGTCAAACAGCTGCAGCTGTAATGCTGAGAAGAGGCATTCCCCCCGCTTTTTGCCATAAGATTTAATGTCTGTGTGATTGGTGAGCAGGAATAACGGCTTGTAAAACCATTTTTTCCCCTTTTTTTAAGGGATAAATTAAGCTCCTTTTAACTGTGATTTGGGTAGTAGGTGAGGGAATTTTGTAGACTATGAGATAGAAAAGTACCTCTGGCTGGAGGAGCAAATTTCCACGTGTGATTTTTAAATTTTTTTTTTATTATTTTTTAAAATTTGTTAACGTGTGATCAGGAATATCATCAGCTGAATACTTTCCGAATGTGGTTCCATACTCAGATTGATTTGCCATATTTTATGTTCACACTTGAAATGTTACACTGGTGTCATTCTCACAACTACAATTAAAGCTACCTCAAAAAACTTACTCGTTGGCTCTTGGTGTGAACGCAGACAGCTGCCCTGGGTTGAAATTCTGCATGGGATGTCTTAGCTCAGGAATTATTTAGAAACAGTAAAAAATGCCATGAAGGTCTAGCCAGCACTAGATACCAGCTTTCTTTTTTCTTTTAAGTGTGACTCCATCCCTCAAGGGAAGAGGGAAAAGGGCTCTGTTGGGAGCACAACACAGTGGTGTTTGCTGAAAATGTTGTGATCTCCGGGGCAACACTGACCATAACAGCAGGCAGCAAATAAACAGAAGGAATGCACACAAAGGTGTTACACATGTTCCTACCACAGGTTCTGGTGAGTGTGCATCTCCTGTTGTTGGCACCACCCTTCACAGGGAAAGGACAGAAAGCTGAAGAAGTCCTATGAAATGAGTTTTTTGGCTATTTTTCTAATGTTATCCTCTCAGAGGAGAGACGTGGACAGCAGAGAGGCCCAGGTAGGAAACCTGTGAGGAGGCAGCTGCAGCTGCAGCCCTAAGGTTGCCCAGCTTTGCAGAGCACGAAGTGGGGCCACCACCCCCACACACTTTGGTGTGACAGCCACCTGCTGGAGCCCAGACCCCTGTTGCCCTGGCTGTAAGGGGTGTTTTGTTATTTCCCACCATTTAGGCTTTTTACAATTGTTTCTATTAGTTCACTCAATCTGCTCTCACACAAAACTAGCCCATTACAGGGCCTGGTTCCAGTTTCTTCAGCAATGCATTAGCTTTAAGCACGAATGGTTTTATCTCCAGTTTCAATAAAGTCATTTAAAAGAAAAGCTTCCCCATAGAATCTCTATACCCCTCACTTGTAGGCAGCTCAGTGTGCTGAAATCCTGATCTAAACATCAACGGCAAGGTCCTGTCGACATCACCAGGGCCAGAATCTGAGCTATGCTGTCCAGGTCAAAGCTCAGTGTTGCCAACAGGACTGGCATCAGGAAGATTCTGAAAATAAGCAAACAAACCAACCCCTAGCTGATTTGAACTCTGTTTGTCAGGTCACACGCACATATACAGAAAACTAATGACCAAGTTGTAGGGGAATGAAAGTATTTGGCAGATAATTTTCTCCTCAAGCTTCCTAGAAACTAGCAAGTTCAGCCACAGTTCCACCAAATTGGACAGCTTCCCTTCTGGATGGCTCAAGCCTTGCAGACATTCCTAGCCGAAGAAACACAAGGCCCAAAGATTTGGGGGAAATTTAGGCCTTCTGAATATCACTCTTCATGTTTTTTTACAAGAAGTAGTGTTTATGCTGAAAATTTCCAGAACTCTTTCTTTCCCAAGCATTCCCACTTAAAATGAATATTTTTATTCATGGTCATTTAAAAAGAAAACATTGTTAAATTCTTTGAAATTCTGGCTAGAAACTCAAGAATCCCTTGGGAAACTTCATCTTGCATCAGCGTATACAGCACAGGTTTTCGATTCCTCTCCTTGTCCTCGAGATGATGGTGCAACAGAATGGGAGGGCAACGGGTTCTCAGGCCCCAAGTCTGCAAACACTTTGGGTATGGTTTCATGACTCAAAGTGCTCACATTACTGTGGTTTAATAAGTTACCACCCATCAGCTGAGCTGTGGCAACTGCCTGTGCACATACAATTAGGTCACCCTAATGGCAAAATGTGCAACTCACCCCCTTTCAGGACATCTGTGCAGCTGCACATTTATCTCAAGTTACCCCTTGGCAAGTTTGCTGCTCAAGGTCCCGTTTCATCATGCCTTAAATGAAGTGTGCTAGAAGACAGGAGCATCCAACATGCCCCTGGGGTGGGGATTCACAGCTCTCCCAGCCTCCTCGTGGCCTTGGCAGGCTGGCAGTCCCCTGCCAGGGTGAGCAGCCCTCCAGCCAGGGTGCGAGCTGCTCTTTGCAGTGCGTTGTGTTTGCTATGCAGCTGGTGAAAATCAGAGCACCAGAGAGAACAGCCTATATTCTGCCTCCCTGCCTGCAACACATGCAAAGGGACCTGCTGCCCAGAAGTAGCTGCCCTCTCTCTATGGTGACTCTGTCACCAGCTCGACTGCCACACACAGTGCTGCCACACCTAAAAAAGCTCAGTTTTTAATGCTAGGATATTCCATTTTGGGTTCAAGAGAACAAACACTGTTTGCACCTCTGTGATTTCATATACCCACCCCAACATCCTGCACTGAAGCATCTTTGATTCAGAGCTCTCCGTATGCATCTTTTCTGTCGTGCTTTCCAAACAACACCACCCAGTTTAGCACAGCTGTTGTGCATATAATCCACAAAATCAGCCTGTTTGCCGGGGTTATGTATTTACATCTCCTGCTACCAGGCATTTGATGAAACAGCTTCCTCCTCCTTACCAGTCCTTTTGGGCTTGGATGACTCAAATCCTCACTCACATGAGGAGTCCTTGCTTGAACACACACTCTGTTGTTTCAGCTGGGTCTTCCTACAGTAGCATCTAAAGGATCAGGATGTTTCCCACCAGCATGCAAGGTTTCAAACACAAGATATGCTTGCTATAGCAGGGAACTAGTGAATAAGAAACTGAACCAGCAAGGAAACCCTGAGCATGAATGTAGCAACAATTCTATCTGATAAAAGTATCCTCCTATTGTATGCTGCACATGAGGCTCAGGTTAACAAATGAGGCAAGGTAGTCCAGGAAAATAGAAAACTTACATAGTAATGCAACAAAATGTACATACACATCCTTTTCATGGCATGTGTAGAACTACTTGAATTTTGTTTCCAAAATCTAGAGATGAAATTTGAAAACTGAAAAAAATAAATTAGAAAAAAAAATGTTAATGATTTTTCATGTAGATATTTTTTCTTAAATAAATCTTTTGTTAACTGCCCTGCATTTTATTTTAGCTGCTTGGAATAGTTTGAGATTTAAATCAGAAAAGTTGTCTGGAACACTTTTTTCCAGAAGGTGTTGGTTTTGCTCCAACCAGTCCCACCATTTAGGTAACCTTTCCATATCCCTGTAGCACATTTCATCTGCCGTTCACCTTTGAGCAGCACACCTGCACTCGTGAATCCTTGCCCTGAGATTGCTTTAGCCTTCCAAATTCCTGATCAGGTTCAAAGAAGCACAGCTGCTTGTTTGTCAAACATTAAAGTGTATTTCCTTCACAGCCAACTTCAAATACTCAGTGCCAGACTAAATGTGCAATATCTCATGGGCTACCACAGCTAGAAATTGAGTATTTTAAACAATTTTAAGCTGAATATCCCATGGCTTACAGATGACTGTCACTTTGAACTTCCTCAGACAATTCATAGGTTGCCAAATTTGTGTTATGTGCAAACTTGCACGTGCTAAGAAAATGTCGCTCGAGGCATCTAAAACTTCCCTAGGAAAACTGATTTTATAATTGCATCACACCACGGAATGTTCTGGTTTCTTTCTTCGTTGTGTTTGTGGTCATTACAGAAGGTCAGTGCGCAACGAGCCCTGTTACAGCAGCGGCATCAAACAGGCAAAGGAAAGAAAGAGTTGTCAGAGTTTGGTTTTTTGCTAGTCCATCAATACGCTCCTTTTTGCACAGGCATAATGTGAAAGTTTTTAATTCCAGACTCTTTGTCTGAAGGCTCCTGCTGCAGTGTGCACGCAGGACAAGAGCATACACAGCACAGAGAGCGCTCCCCGAACGGGCATCCCTGTGACCTTTACTGCCGCCCGTGGCTCCGTGTATGCCGCCCGCGGTCCCACACGGCCGCTCTGCGGCGGCGGAGTTGTGGCACACAGCGATGGCAGCTCAGAGATGCTCTGCCCTCGCTGGGCCCAGCCACAGGGCACCCCAGCTGCCACAGCACCTCGTCATCCCTCCCACGGGCAAGACAAGGCCAGGCCTGGGCTCAGCCTTCGGATGGGAATGGACAATCCAGGAAGGGTTGAGACTGGATTACTCGGGCTTTGACCAACTTTTCACGTTGCTACCCAGCTCTGCACGTGGTGGTGCGTAACTGCAGTGCCTGGTGTAACCTTGTTTCCCCAGAAGAAAACCAGCAGGAACTGGTAAGGGAGCCCGGCCAGTATCCTCCGGGAGCCCCGCGGGTGCCTCTGGCGCCGGGCTCGGTGTCTATCAGCCATCCTTACCCCCGCTCTGCTCCGGAGGGGCCCCGGAGCGCCGTGTCCCCACTCGCCCTCGGGTCCCCTCGAGTGGCCGGAGCGCTGCCCGCGCGGCGCGGGGGCCGCGCGGAGCCGCCCTTCCC
>WEKY01004893.1:71027-89380 GCA_013390045.1 Picathartes gymnocephalus
GGGGGGGTGGGGGGGGCTGGGCCGGAGGGGCATGGGGAGGGGGGGGGGGAGGAGCGGAGGGGAAGGGAGAGAGGAGACAGGGAAAGGAGGGAAAGAAGGGGAAATAAATAAATAAAAGGAAGAGACTTCTCTGTGCGTTTCCACCTCAGCTGTTTCAGAAGGTCAAAATAATTAAGTTAACTATCGCTATTTTTTATCACCATTAAATTTCCACCCACTTCCACGCTATCTGCAGGGATTGAAAGTGCAGGAACTCAGACGCTGCGGGAAGGCTGTTTTCCAGTACAATGTTTGCTGCACTCTCCAAAGCGCTGGAAATCTACAGTTATGGCAAGGGATAGGTTTCTCCTTTTTTTTTTTTTTTTAATAACATGGTTACTTCGGTGATACCACAAGTGCAACTCTGCCTTCACTAGTGGTAACATGTACCACTACAGCACCTACCTCTCCTGAGGAGCCATAAATTGCACCAGTGAGGAGGAGCCTTACAGCTGGTGCAAAACTAGACTTACCAAAGGACTGTGCCTCTTGCACTGTGCTATGACATCCAACAGGTAGGTTTTGTGTTCAGAGTCACACTAATGGGCTCAACACTTGCCAGCAGCATGAGACTGCACGAAATGGAGTATCACTGGGCATTTCACATTTTAATGGCAGTTCTGGAAATGCTGAAAGCTTTCTGCATAAAACCAGATGAGGGAAAGATGCTTAGTGCTACAATAATAGTCTTTAACCCAAAGACTTTACTTGCTTGGTTTTTGTTTTTGTTTTTGTTTTTCAGGAAATCATATTTTCCAGCTTTTCTTTTCCTTGGCATTGTCCTTCAGAAGGCTGTTAATATTGCAGCGTCCAAGCCCTGAATTTTGTTTGGCCCCTGCCACTGCACACCAGTGTAGGTGGTCACAGTACTGCCAGGAGACATAGAAACACCCATGTGCACATGAAGGAAAACTACAATAGCCACTTTACAAAAGAATCTGCTATCCATTTTCGTTTTACCTTTTCAAATAACTGCTGGTGACTCAGGCTTGACATGACTCCCATAATCTTCACAGTTAATTAAGCAATTTATACCTTTTATGTGTGGATAGACACTGCTGTCAACACCCAGGCGCGTTCTGGAAATGGCTGAATTTCTTTCTTGGGAAAAAAATAAGTAACAAACAACAACCACCTCTTGCTTTCTTCCACCTTTGATTAAATAATCTTAAATATCAAGACTGTACAGTAGGGAAATTTTCTTGTGTGGGCCATTGCTTTTGAAGCTGACGCGACAGCTTGTTGCACGACTCTGTATGCATTCTTCCATTTCACTGTGACAAATGCAAGAGATGAGTGGAGCAAGAAGTTCTTCACTTTTGTTACCCTAAATTGATAAAATACAGCTTTGTTTGCTCTGATGTTACACTGACATCAGTGTTTCACACATCAGCAGTCTGAAAGTGACCATAGTGTCTGTAGGATGGGCTGAGGATCCCCAGAGTGGACTCTGTACAAACCCAGAGTCTTCCTGGCACCCCTCCCACTGCAGCATCAATGTCAGAGGGAGCAGGGAGAAGTCTTGCTGCCCCCAGAGCATTTACCTGTGCTAACAGGATATTTTGAGCAACACATGTGTTGTCTTCAGTTTTCTGAACTTTTTTTTGCATGGACAGGGTTGTCCCAAATATATGTATCATCAAGGAGCCCTGCAAGGGCCCCAGGACATCTGGACTCTGAGATGGAAGTAGGAAACTTGTGCTGGGGGTGAAACAAGCTGCAGTGTCAAACCAGACATTTAAAAGAGATCCAGACTCTGCAACACATGGACATAAATTAAATTGGGGAAAAAAAATAGCATTAGACTCGTGGAATCCTCAGTTATAGGGGAAAAACGCTCTTTGTTCTTCTCTTCCCCACAGTGAAATAGGATGATTTCTTTCATAACTGCACTGTCCAAACCACTGCTTAGACTCATGGCTTATTTCCATTATTTTAGCAAAGGTGTGTCTCTTTCTGCATGTAATATTTGAAATAGGGGGGACTTGGTAGCACTTTCCAGGTTAGCTAGTCCACACAGAATACTATCATGAAAGATCATTTTCTCAGTCTCGTGCAAAGGGAGGAGAAATTGAACACAGTTAAGAAAATGCAGATGCAACTGGGTTATTGGGAGGATTTTTCCATTGTTGGATGTTGCAGATGGTGGAAGAGTCTCTCCAGAAAATATTGGTTCACTCTTCATCCTGGCACATGCTGAACTCATCTGCACAAAGCAAGAGGAGACACTAGAACTAAGTCAAGGAATCAAACAATTTTTTGTAGAAAAGCTCATAGACAGTTTTTAGGTATTTCTCCCCCATTTTTTTACCTTTTTTTTTTTTTTTTTTTTTTTTTTTTTTAATGAGAAAAGCAGTTATGTTAAAAACATCATGGGGAGTAATTTTGAACTGGCAGAAAGATTGGGTAGATGATTGAATAGATTCTTTCCATCTCCGCATTTTGTGATCTATGAACTCACCTTTGGGAAACTTTTCTCATTTCAGACTGAGTTTCACTCCCCCAGGGTTGTCTGAAGAAGGTGAGATATTTAACCTAGGCAGCATTAACACTACCACTGTGTTTTGGCTTTAAAAGCTAGCAAGATGTCTCAGCCTGAAGAAGCCATCGCAGACTGACTCCTCTCTTGTTTGCTTTCTTCCTGGACGCCTCTCCCACAATACTTTCTGCGGGTGCTTCACACTGCAAGCCACGAGGCACCGTCAGCTGGATGTGCTGCAGAGCACATCCATCCTGAGCTGTGGTGCACCAAGTCCCCTGGGACTTCCTTTTGCTTCCCAGCTTGTTCCTCACAGGCAGAAAGCTCACATGAGGGACACCACTGAAATATGGTGTCCAGTGCAATTTTTAACAAAAAGCTCATTTTTCTCCCCTGCAGTGGATGGTCCCCTTGCCAAGTTGAGGTATGTGTAAGCCCTGAGAAGTCCTGCAGCTTTGTGCTGCTTCCAACACCAGGTTGGTGCCTAGTGACCATGGCAGTGTCTTCAGCCAGTAATCCTATTTAATGGGGCTCATTGTAATGCAGGGGAACTTATGACAAGCATCCAAGTAATTCTTTTTAACTGAGGAATCTGCAGGGAAGTTCACTTGGGATCTAATGACTCACAATACAGCTTTTCTTTGGAGACCAAGCTGCAAATTAGAGGAGAGCCTTCAAAAATGAAAGGTGTGGAGAAGACGAGTGGGGTCACTAAAGCATTTGACCAAGCACCTGAGAATGAAGAGTGAGAATAGTTTGTAGAAGCGACAGTCTGTGCACATGTGGTGATCTGTTGTGAGGCTTGCAAAAGGATCAGGGAGATCATTTTCCTCTGGCTTCATTCCCGTGCAAACCACTTCTGTCACAGTACCCAAGCATTAATTCACCTAGGTTGGTTTCTTCTGGGTGGTTGATTTTATTCCAAGCGACTGCATTTATAGCCAAAAGCCTGGGATCCAGAATAATGTTTAATTTAGTTTACAGCTCAGAGGATGTAAGGATGAAGTAATGTGGATATCAGTTCAGGAAAAAAAAAACCCAATAACCTGGAAACAGAGGCATAAGAGGACATTCACCCATTTCAGCTAGAACAGTTTGCCATCACATGGTGCTATCAGACTGATATCCAGTGGTCTACAGGTTTTCTTTATATTCTTACTAAACTTTCCAAATTAGAGACAGTGCAAACTTATGTAAATAACAGTATGTAATACGTAACTATTTTTGATGTAAAAATGACTCCTAGTGCCAAGAAACAATTAATATTTGAAAAAGAAAAACCTCAGAAAAGTCTCATTGCATTTATATTTCTTTTCAGACTGGAGCTTTGTGGCTTGGAGAATGGATGCACTGACCTTTTGCTGGTGTGCTCTTCAGCTCTTGCCACAGGCATCTGAGTGCAAGGGATCTCAGCTGTCCTCCCCAAACCCCTACACATGCAGTCTCCTGTGATCAGAAGCCTATGCTGGTCTTGCCACAAATTTCCTGTGCGGTCTTGGATAGGAAGGTGTCTGTGTGCCTCAGTTTTTCCATCTGTAAAATAAGAGCGATGTTACACTGCTTTACCAGTGCAGCTAAATTTCTGCTTTAAAAGCACTCTGTGACCTTTGGGTGAATGGTGGTAATGAGCTGTTTGGCTTATTTATAAGTATCATTTGCTGTGATATACATATTTTTTTGTATTGTTCATACTGTGTTTATTTTGTGCAAGTGAATACAGTCCCAATGAAAGCAGGAGACCGAGTATTTTGCTTTCCCATGTAACTCAACCAGCACTCCCAAATTCTGATCTCTAACACCTCTGCTATTGCAGTCCTGGGCCTCTCTTGAGCAGAAACTGCTGATCATGCCAAATTCTCTGGTGTTTTGTAATGTGGGCTAACATGCGCCGAGGTTTGGATGAGACCAATAGACTCATTTTCACTTAGGGCCTGTGGCAGCAATGAAGCTGGAGAGAACAGAAGTGAAAGGTCAGTGTTTTCCTTCCCTGAACCACATAGCTCCTGTTTGAAAGCAAATAAAAATTTTGCATTGTTTCTTACTTGGAAGGTTTGCTTGAAATAAAAACAACTGTAGACCTATTACTTCTCTCATTTTTCTAACTTTGTGTGTCTCAGTTTATACGTAGAGTGTTAGCCAATATTTAGTTGGCTTTCTGGAACAAAGTTGGTGAATATGACCATGTACTTTGAGAAAATAAGGTCTGAATAGACATGGACAAGCTTGGCAAATTAAGTTACCGCAACCTAAGGTGTGTGTCTAGAGGATGATTAAAGTGAGCACTTAGCTTGGGTGAGCTGGGATCATGTGTGTGATAAATTCCTATGGCTTGGTAGATGATGAATAAATTGTTAAATCACAATAAATTGACAATTTACTGCGTCCGTGTCCTGAAGGACATGATAGTATTCCCTTTCCGCTTCCAAAGGGTGGTTTCAGGTTTTTTTCTGGATTTCCTCTGGAGTCAATCAGAGAGGAACACACAAGCAAAGAGATGATCCCACTTATTTTGTGCATTCTGTTTTGGAATGGTGGAAATCAAACACTTTGATGGCTAAAGTTGGTCAGATGAATCTTACATAAAACACATAAAATGGTATTATTATCAGAACCCCTCCTTTTCTTGAAGGGGTATAGCCATTGAATGATAGAATCCCTGAGTGCTTTGGGTTGGAAGGGACTTTAAGGGTCATCTAGTTCCAAATTTCCTGCCATGGACAGGGACAACTTCCACTAGACTAGGTTTCTCAGAGTTCCGTCCAACCTGGCCTTGAACACTTCCAGGGATGGGGCATCCACAGTTTCTCTGGCCAACCTATTTCAGTGTTTCACCACCCTCACAGTAAAGAATTTCTTCCTAATAATAGTAATATGTGTATATAAACCTTGAGACAAGCTTAGCAACTCAATATACACATCAAATGTCTGAGAAAGTTTGTGATGCAGCCAAGCCCTCATATACCACTACACCACCCCATTTGTTTTGAGAGGAGTTCTACTGTGGACAGCCTGATGATCTAAGAAGGACTGTTTCTCAACAGGTATACTACTTGAGACAGCCATGTCATGTTTCTGAAGGAGCCATCCAAGCAGCACATAAGGAATTACTTCAGTACAGAAAGACAATCCACAGAGACATTTTATCTCCAGTTACTACATACCATCACACCCTGGAACCCACCCAGAAAATCACTGAGCGATTGCTGCTTAAGCTCATATCTACCTGTAAGCTCAGTGCTGCCTTCCAAACCTTTGTCCAAGACCTGATATCCAGGTCCCTGTTAAAGGAGACACTGGATGGAATGTATTGCATGGCGCTGCCTCATCATGAGCAGCATGGTACAAAAAGTCTGTGGCAAGGTGTACAGATCAAATCCCAGAAACAGTGATTAGCAAATAAAGGTGAATCTCCAGAAGTCTGAATCAAGTATTCACTAAAAGCATTGAATACTGCTGAGAATTTTATGAAAAACATGAAAATAGACTCTGATGAGGTTGATCACAATTTTCATTTCTAATTACATGTGAAGAAAGAGGAAGAAAAATTAGTTTTGTGTTTTTCACTGGCACTTCTGCTACAGGTACTCATCATGAGAAATGTGAAGCTGCAGAAACAACAGCAGAAGGAAAACAAGCTGTTGTGCAGCTTCTGTGAAACTTTGACTTTATTTGACTGAAATCAGGAATGCAAGTTAACACTTGTATCAGAAACCAACCTACTACATTATTGTCTGCCTGCCTGACATTGCTCTTATTCTTGGTGGTGAGGGTCTTTCACCCTATATAGGAAATATAGGAGTTATTGTTACCCTGGGTACAACACCTCACCCTACAATAGTTGCTTTGGGATTGAAAGGAGTTTTTGACCTGGCAGAGTTTATAATGAGCCAAATTTGAGCAGTTATTTGAGCCCCAGGTCCCTTGAGCACATTAAAGGGAGAGAGCAGAACTTGATGATGACCAAGCATCTGGCCTCGGAAGCCCTGCTGGTAGAGTCCTCTGCACTTGCTCTTCATCAAACCTCAACAAAAGTCTACAGAGAACAAGCAAGTAGTCCTATGCTCAGCATAGTATATTTGCATGTGGTAAAGAATTAGGCGGATTCATTTTCTGCTGTAATTGAGGAAAAACAGGATATCACGATATACACACTGCTGTATATATGATAGGCATAATGATATAATTGGAAAAAGGGCTCCACGTTTCTCCTTTCTGGAAATAAATTGCTGTAAAAATATAACAAAAGGTAATAAAAGTATCGGTAGGGAAAAAAATTAAGAAAGACAAAGTTCTTTGCCCAAGATAGTAAAGCAAACAAGCAGGCATGGTTTTATCACTGTGAGGGGAGGAAAGGGAGAGAACAGGAATAAAGTAGAGGGGAGCACACACAGAATGAAGACATGGCACTTGTCTGCTAGGAGAAAGATTCTTTTTCCAGAGATTAAAGGAATCACTTTATCTCCTACCTTTTTTTTTCTTAAGAAACATGAAGTGGCAGAACCAACAGAACTTCCCCAGAAGCAGGCTTAATGAAAACTGAGGTGAAATCTCTGTGGGCTGCAACTCAAGCGTCTATTAGCGAGAAGGAGGAGGAAGAGTCGGCAATGCAGCATGCTGGAAAAGGAGGCAAGCCTTAGGGGTGGCACTTTGACAGCCATGGCCATGGAGGAAAGCCGGGATAAAGCAGTCATGAACGGAGCTCAGATCCATTGACCTCTGTGATCAGGCCATCTTATTTATAAAAATGTTTATCATCAATACAAAAAGAAGGATGAATAATTCGAATACACCTGAACACCTTAATTGTTTCAAAGCTTCTAGCTCATGTTGGTTGACACACCTATTTGTAATATTTAAATCTTCTATCCATATAGTTTCTCATATTTTATGTTATTTTTATTCTATTCTTCAAAATTACCTTTAATAAGCTGCCAGATTTTGGTACCACTGAAATTACCAGAAATAAGCTTATGAGGTCTATCTCTTTAGAAGCAAATATAAAATCAACCAGAAAGTTTTTTTACTGTAAGCTGTTTTCAACTTCTAAATGAACAAGGAAAGGTTTGAAGAAATTTTTGAGTCATTCTCTGAAATATCTCCTTGCTTAAAACAAAGCCATATCACATCAGCCTTAAACTTTACAAAAATATTCTCCTTTGCCAGGAGACCACACGTGAAGCTTCAGGTGGGAAAAAATTAGACTTACAAAAGAAGAAGAAAAAAATATTTGGTCTTCCAATAAAAATCAACATGGAACTGCTACTGTAGTTCCATTATAAAGACTCATAAAAACATTTCCAGTTGGTCTCTAGTAGGTCTCATTTCCATAAGCAAAACCCCTCTTTATTTCTTCCACAGTTTCTTATAGGTCTTTAAGGAGCTATGAAAAGTCTCTTGCCAACAGGGAATTTCTTGCAGAAATAAAGAGTCTTAGGAAACTTTTTTTTTAAATATCTGGAAACATATTAATGATTACAGGCCTGATCCTTCAGAGCTGAGTGTTTGCAGTTTCCATTGGCTTCTTTGTGAATTACAGATGCTGGGCATCTTTTAATATCAGATATAATATCTCCATACCTCAAGTGTTAGATGATGTACCAGGCTTGTCAGAAACCTTAGTGTTTTGCCTTCTGAACCACACAACACAACACAGGTTCTCATCTTGAAACCCGAGAGTTTCAAATTCAGGAATCAGGTTCTTAAGATCATGGGATAGATTTAAAATTCATGAGCTTTTTCAGTTTTTATGTGATTCATGACTTTGAATATTTTTTAAACTAAATGTCTTGACTTTTAGGTTTTCTCTGCAGAAATGCACTTTTATTTAGAATAGAATGGTTTACTTGCTGTCACCTGTCTCCTGCAGCTGGAGCTAAAGAAAGATGACAAACATTTAGTGTTGCACTACAGGCCTCGATGTGGCTAAGTCATTGTCCCTCTTGCAGGTCTGGTGCCGTGCTCCTGCCTGTCTGTCCCAGCAGAGCCCTGTGCTTTATCAACACTTAGCTGGGGACACAGAATCAGAGCAGAAAAAAAAAAACAAAACTGTGGGAGGCAGAGCTGCAGCTGCTGGAGGAGCTTATTTTATCTGTCAGCAACTGTACATGAACCCTCTCTACAGCAGGATAAAATCTGACAGAGAGGCATAAGTCCTGACAGAGAAAGTTTTATGTACACTAAAGTCCCCATCAACCTGTCAATGCATAAAAGGCCATGTGCAATGTAAGTGATGATTAAAAGTGATCCAAAAGAAAGCATTTAAAAACCAAATGAACCAACCCACTACACCAGATCTACACCAAAGCTTCTTGATAAGTTAAACTGCTTTTAAGTCAGAGATCAGCAACAAAAGGCCTGACTGCCAAAAGGCATTTTAGACATTCAGCAGATTTCCTATTAAAATGTAAGATAAGAAACCATCAAAATATAAATGAAAAAGACCCCAGTTAACAGTATAAAATTTCTTGAGGAATCAAGGAAAGTGTGTCCCATTTGTGGGACTGCTTCCAGGGCCTTCTTCCTCTCCTTCAGCTTTTGTTCTTTTGTGTTTATGGCAAAACCAGTTTAGAGTTAGAAGGGCTACATTCAGCCTACAGCCCAATAGCGTCTCCTCTTGGAAAGATATTTATTATTCCTGCTGCCGTTAATTGCCCAGTTAATCTGTGTAACCAAGTACTGTAATCCATGTAATCCTGTGGCCCTTTCACTTGTCCTTTATTGACCAGACAGGTATTTGTTATGCTGCTGCTTGTGTTTTCCCTCCACACAGGCTGCCAGCTCTTCACACATGAGGATTTACCACCACACTCAGTGTTTGTACAGAGCCGGCGCAACCGGCCTGAAGCTTCCAAGGGCTACCAGATAAAACAAACAAATACCCCTGAAGCCACCCTAGTGATTTGCTAAGGTTTATTTGCCTAGTTATACCATTGAAGCTGGCAGAGGGCAAGGGAATGAGACAAAAAATGATCTTTTCCTTATTAAAAAAAAAAAAAAGAAAGAAAAGAAAAAGAATGGAGAATCAACTGTTGTGGGGAACCAAGCTCCATCTTTTTCTTAGTGTTCTCAGATCTCTGGGGAGGTACCAGAAAAAACTCTAATTTTTCCAAGATAAAAATCAGCTTTATGTATTCTGTAAGGCAATGACAGTGAAGTCAGTAACATTCCCTCAGAACCTTTCCATCAATATACGACACTGATTTAACTGTGTCACTCAAATGATACTGCAGTTGTGGGTCAAAAATGTTGTTCTTCATTTTCCTGCATTTCCATACAACTGAGGTTAACAGATCTACCTACTCCAGTGATATGTCCATATGAATGTCTGCTCTAGACCTACACACTGAATAAATGACTGAAGATATTTGTCAAGCTGCCCCTGGGAGTGGCCTCATATTTTTTTGGATAAGCTTCAGATAAAAGTCTAAACATCTGGATACTTATAAAAATCATCCAGAGCTCCTGCATGTTGAGTCTTTTCTCTCATTCATTTGGACTGAAATTGTCAGTGGGCACAGAAGTGTTGTAATGTGAGGTGTAATCAGCCAGTGGACAGAAATAGGAATCAGATGTCTTTCAAATAAAACTCACCTCTCCACCAGCAATCCTCCAGTGAATCTCCCACACCTGTGGATGAGGGTTATGCTGCTGTTACTGCCATTCAGAACTCTTTTAATGCTGGATGTATTTTTTAAAAGACAGCTCTCACAGCTTATAAAGCAAGGTTTTGGCTTCAGCTAATGAAAAGCATTAGTGTACTGTGGGAGGTGCAGGGAGAGAAAGATTATAATTAAATCTCTCCACTCCTCTCCCGTCTCTAAGGGCTTGGATAAGAAACAGTTCTGCTGGGCAGCTGAATTTTAGCTAAATAAGATAGCTGGGGGAGGGAGCCTTCTTGGTGGTTTCATATATGCTTGCACATGTGGTAGGGCCAGGGAACATTTCTGATGAAAATAAAATTGTTCTGGGCTCAATCCAGCTGAAAATACCGGCAGCCTGCCGGGCCCTGCAACTTTCGTAAGGTTGCAGATCCTGGCTCCTAGCAGGAAGCTTGGCCCAGCCACCGTAGAAGGCCCAGCAAGCAAAACAATGGTTTTATCCCTGAAAATTGCACATCAAATTGGGAGAGGCAGGAGGACGTGCTCCCTTTCTCCCAATGCTGCCGAGGTTGTGCTCCTTCTTGTACCTTCTATCCCCCTTGCCCCACACCCTGTGAGCACAGCCAAGAAGTTCCACAGGAGCCCAAAGCTGCAGTACTCTGCTCACAAAAAAGGGCTGGTGGGCCTTGGTATCTCGTAGGCTGTTGGTGATGACCAGTAATGGTCTGCTGTAGACATGATGAACATGGCTCTCCTCTCATCCTCCTGTGTGTTCCTTTTACTATCAGCCACTCCTGAGTCTGAGCTGGCCTTGAAGAGCAAATGTTTGTTGACATGATTTACGATTTACATTAATCTATATAGCACTCTCACAAGCGGGTCTTTATGAGAAGTAAGTTTAAAACAATATAGGTACAACATGCCCAAAAAATACAACTATTGAAAACAGAAGACTAAAAGACCCCAAGCAACATTTTAAAACTTCTGAAGGAATTTGATATAAAACCTTTTTTTGGAGTGTAGGGGCATGTTGTATTCCATAGCTTTGGATTTGCCAGGAGATGTGTTTAATACACTCTTAGGCTGAGAATGGAGATTGAGCTTGTGTTGGAAAAAAAAAAAGCAACAAAAAAACCTAAGCTCATAAGCTTAGTCAGATATTAGAGATATGGGCAACAAAAGTGCTTTAAACTTAATGCTATAGAAGTAATTCCTGCAGCTCTTTGTCTTTGGA
The DNA here is from genome assembly GCA_013390045.1 of Picathartes gymnocephalus. Classification (NCBI taxonomy): domain Eukaryota; kingdom Metazoa; phylum Chordata; class Aves; order Passeriformes; family Picathartidae; genus Picathartes; species Picathartes gymnocephalus. Next base: position 82,378 of record WEKY01004893.1, read on the forward strand.
CCAGACTCAACTCTGCATCATCTCAGTATTTTCATCTCATCACCCTAAAATCACTGGTAGTCCAGAACTTCTCACATCATGACAAGATGGCCTGTTCCAGGGCCAGAAACAGGGGCAACATGAACAGGGTCAGTTCACCTTTCTGACATACAATCTCAAATGCAGCTGCAAAATTTTGCTCTGAGTTTCTTTTAAAAGGAAAAAAGAAAAGTTTCTACCAAAACACAACCCTGATCCTGGCAACTCTGTACCTTCCTCAGGATTATACTCCTCTGAAGGAGTGGAAAGACCCATTGATTTCCACCCATGGAAAGTCTGGTTTTTTTCTTCAAAAAGTTTGTTTGTTTGTTTGTTTGTTTGTTTGTTTTCAAAACCACTCCATAAAAGGAATTCCAAAAAACATGGAATATAATGAAGAATAATGTTGAAGTAAAACCAAGATGCTAGTGCCCTTTATTGTCTCTTTAATCACCAATTAAGCCCTTGCACCCACAGACATTTCATATAATTTAAACCAGCAGCAATTAGTCCCCATTCAAAAGAGCAGTTAAGAACATACATCAACCCACCGTGAGGACTGACACCCTGAGATGCTACACACACTTGCACACTGAGCTGCATTTTCCCTTTCCTGTAGGGGAACAGCTCTTTTTTCCTGTGACCATGGAGTTAACTTGAAAACTTGCCTGCCATTCTTTTTATTTCTGCTCTAGCAAAGCTTACTCAAATATTTCAGCTGTGGTTGGAGAGCAGGCCTGATTCTGTATTTGGGAAGGGACCAAAAATTGTGCTCTTGATTTCAGTGTATTCAGGATTAGGCCTTATCAAGCAGCAGAAATCTAGTATATGTGTAACCTGTGTTTTCTGACTTTCTCAGCCTCTTGGACTACCAGATCAGTCTCTCTTTAGAAGCATAGATTTGAAGAGAATGTAAATACCATTTATATATGCACACACTGACTCCATGCATGCATATACATATAATAATATTACTATTTTACCAGAATTGTGCAAACCTGTTACCTGATCAAAATACGAGCTAATATTACTTTAATGATGGAAATTTGTGCTTTTCACAGCAGTTGTTTTTGTTGAATTAAAAGAAGAAAACACATTTATCAGAAATATACATAGACATGTAATCCAAATGACACAGAGCCCTGTTGAGCACAGAGAGATATTTTACTTTCAGTTGTTTCAATGTAACTGCTGCTCAAGATGAAAGACATCGCTCTGATCTTACACCAGGAATATGTGCTTCATCTGAGCAAAAGACATAAAAGACCTGCCAGACTTGTGCTCCTCAGTGGGATTTGTATCTCTGTAACTGGGCCTGTTTGAGTTGAAGATGTGTGTTCATTCATTATGGGAGCTTTTCTTCTTCCCCTAAGTGCAACATATGGATACAGACATAACTGCATTACATATAAAAATGTAGTAAAATACTTTGCTTGCAAACATACAATAGAACACTAACACATCATTTTATTAAAATATTTGTGCATAATCTAATTCTTACATTATAACATGCTTCAGATATAGTATAGTGCTCTCTGACTTTGAAGTGATAGCATGCATAGAAAGATGACTCATGGGATAAGACAATAGCCCTTTGCTCTTGCAAATACACTCTAAAACCACGCTGGAGCTCTCAGAAGAAATGCACTGAATGGGTTTCGACCAAGGGTTCCTTGGTCTGGATAGCACTCCATAGGACCTTGGCAGCATCACTTGGGAAGGACCCAGGATCAAGGTCCCAGCAGACCACAGCTCCCTGGAAGAACCATCTTCCCTTAAGGCCACGTTGCAGCTTGGCCCATAATGGATAGGAGTTAAGTACAATGTGTGTACTTGTATAAATGGCACCTCCACACCAGATCTTTGCTGTGCTCTCCAGGGCAGTGATGATTAATTTTAAATAAACACTGTGGGAAGGCCACACCTTCCTCCATGTCCCATTCAGCTGCTGCTTTTTGCTGAAGTGCCAGTCTTCATGCATTGCGCTGGGGAGCAACGTGTTATTCCAGATAGTCCTGGGAGGGCTCTGAGAGTCACTCTGCCTTGGGCCTGGGCAGCTGGCAGTATTTCAGACCACATAAAAGCTGCCACATGATGGAGTCAGGACCATTTGCAAAAAGCTGTGAGCACAGTGCATTGGTAGAAGGGTAAAATATCAGCAGGGAGGGACAATGTGACGAGGGAGGGAGACAGCGATACAGTGGGGACATCACATGTCTGGTGTAAGTCCGGGGTAGAAGGGATATATCTGCACACAGAGATGAAGTCAGTAAAATCACAGTGTCTCAGGAAGCCTCTCAGAATGGGCACAGTAGTCCTTGCTGCATGTGTGTCAAGAAATGCATGTCACAACATTAGTGGCAGACTTCCACAGAGAAGCAAAAGAGTTGCTTCTTCCATCTTAAAAATAATTTCCTTATTGTAATGATGGTACACAATGACACTGTTCTCTGAGTATTTAGGTACTGAATTCCCCTTTTTTAGAAGGGACTTAAACTTGAGTGACCTGTGGACCTACCATCTATGTACTGAGCTCTCTTTGTTATTTGTGTTTTTGGAGAGATTATGCTCTCATGATTTATATAAAGAGTCTGTCGTCTTAGAGGGGATTTCATGTGACCCCATGATCCCATTATCTAAGTACTAAGCTCCTTCTTGTTAGAGGTTACTTTAACCACCCTTTGCACACTCAGCTCCTCAGAATAGGGCTTTCCCCACCAGTGTCAATAAAGTCAGCTTTTGTTCAAGTGCTCTTCCTCTGCAATTAAATCACACTTGAATGGCAACAATCCTATTTTTTATAACATGGTTTCAACCCGGCTGCATCCACCCATGCCAGTGGCATGTTAAGCAAAATCCAAACCCAAGAGCAGATGTTGACTGTGGGTTGTGCAGCCATGACTGTGGCTGTGAGTCCCATTGGTCAGCACAAGAGTACAAGGACTGAGCATGGAAGGGTGATGGCATCCTAAATGACTGTGATGAACTCCTTAAATAATACATGCTCAGGCAAACCCCCAAATCATTGCCATGGAAAACTGACATGATGAAAAGAACTAATTTTAAAACTACTACATCCTTGCCTTTTTATCTCAAGCATTTCACATTTGTGAACCACATGCTTTGTGTGCAGTTATGCTGGTAGCATAAGATTAAAAGCTTTGTTTTAGCATGTTCATGTAAAGAATGCTTAATAGAACTTACAGAGAATGAATACTAGGACAGTTTTAATTATAAGTGCAGACTAACTCTTTCAAATTTCAGAGATCAGAAAGAAAAACCAGGAAAAAGCATAGTGAGGAATAACGCTTTTTAGAAGACAAGTACTGCATGGACCAGAGCATTTCAATTCCACAAACAATAGACAGAAAGAGAAAGGTAACTAGGTGTACAGGAACTACAGTGATAATATATAAGATGTGGCAAGAAAAAGATGATATAAACATGAATATGGCAATGTGGAAAAGTACTACAGAAAGTAAAGGTGCAGCGAAATAAATGGGCCTATTAAATTCCTGTCTTTCCATTGTAGAAATATATAGGTGGATCATGAAAGCAAAAGAAGCCTATGAAGAATTCCTATAGGAATTTTGTTGTTTAGAGATGGCAAAAATTCTGTTAAAGATGTAAACAGTGATGTTTGAAATAAATCATTCCATGAGACACTTCACAAGCAGCAAAAGGAGCTAGGTGCTGCTTACACGAGTATTACAGAGCAATATACCTACAGAGGCTATTAAAAATCACCTGTTCCTGAGGATAGATATATCTGAGGTGACCTTTGGCATATTGGTCTTCTATTTAGGAGATGCTTAATAGATTTTAGTGTATCAGGATAATTTCAGATAACTGAGACCTTGACTTTGTGCCAGGATTCATGAAGGCAAATAAGTAACTGTAAACAAAAGTAATGAGAGGTTCTCTCATCAGACAGAAATTTTAAGAAAAAAAATACAGTAAACAAAGTGAAAATCACCAATAAAGGAAGCAGAATAGAAGTCTTTCCTAGTCAGTTTGCAATTGTATTATTTAAATTGTTCTAGATTGCTGGCTTTAAAAAACCCATAATTGATTGAAGAAATTACATTATTTGACCCCAATAGAAATATTTTATTTGGTATTCAAGTGTAAAATGTTCTTACAATAAGGCTGAGGCAAATTTTGAAATTAAACATTTCAGACTAAAAAATTCAAATACTTAGCTTTTAAAATATCAAATACTTTTCAGCTGTTTTTTAGGTTCTCCTTGTACCCATAGATACATGAGAACATGTGTTTTCAGCTGTAATAAGAAATGACACATTATTTCAGAAAATGTATTGGTCTGTTTCAATTTTCATTTTTCAGTGGAAAAAAGGAAGTTTTGAAGAAACTTTTCACTCAACTGTAACAAGGAAATAATAGATGAGAAAATATTGCCAATCAATATGGTTGGAAATACAGATATAGTTTTATGTTTGTACATAATTGCAGGAACTCAGATGCTGGAACATGTACAGTTCTGGTCACCCCATATTTATAAAAAGATGTTGAAAAACTGAAGAAGATGTAAAAAAAAATGAGCCAGGAAAAGATATTCCAGTGCTGGGGGAAAAAATATGCTGCACCATGCAAGACCTAAAAATCTGATCAAAAAGAGGACGAATAAGTAACTTGAATGTGTTCTTTCATCACAAGATATTCTGGGACTAAAGTGAAGAAAAGTACAACTAAATAATGTTTTAGAAAGTCAAAGCAATTTATTGGCCCAAAAGTGTTCACTTCAAGACTAGATGTCTATATGGAAGACTGATTCAGAGACACTCCAGGTAGAAACTGTGATATGGAACTAATTTAATTTAAAACAAACAAACAAACACACACACACACACAAAAAGCCAAAACAAACTCAAACAAATCTGAACAAAAGCATAGCCTATTTTATCCTGGGAAATCAATCCTGACGATCTAATAGCTTTTCTGGGCACATCTGTGTGACTTGCTGACTCTGTTTCTATGGATAACACTTCGTGGAGCAGACCCAAGTCTTCCTGCACATCCAATTTACCTTTTTTTGGCAGAGCACTGAGAGGAGGGATAGTTGTGCAGTTACTGCCAAAGCTAACAAGAAGCGTATCTTAGACAAGACAAAGCCCTGCTTGCAGAAAGATTTAAGCTGAAGTGATGTATATCTTCAAGCAAACAGCGAAGTCATAAACACTCTGGAGCCCATTCTGCCTTTGGTTCCTCACTGCTCTTGCATGGTGCTAAATGATGGTTGAATTCAGGGCTGCTGTGGCTCTCCATATGCACATCTGTGCCTCCTCATTTCTAATGCTTCATGGCATTGGAGAGACAGAAGTTCTGCAACACTCTTGTCTGCCTTCTATAACGAAGCCATTATCCCTAAGACCTCATTTAAATCTATATCTCTCCATTGATTCCTAAATGTTTTAGTCAGTGTCTTTGAAATGTGTCCACAGTGGTTTGCTGTACCCAGAGCTCCCAGCCCAACTTGAGTTGCTGTCATCAGAGAGGCCTGAACCTTCAAAACATTTTATTTCCTACCCTTGTCCTTCCTAACTTGGAGTCTTTAACTCCACTTTTACAAACTGACAACACAAAAAAAAAAAAAAAGATTTGGGGATCGTGTCTAAAATGATTTGGAATTTGACCCTCATAAATCCTTGTCTGTTAGAGGGCTGGGATTTTCCTTTTCCTAAGAAAGCAGACAAACCTCATTTCTTTTTAGAAGTCCAAATATCCTGGAAAGCTAATTGCAAAATAATAGTGACTGTACAGACACCTGTGCATAGTGCTCCATCCTGACCGTCAGCTAACGTGAAACTTCAGATAATCAACACCATCAAAATCAGTAGGAAAACTTGGTGTGAGAGAGTAAAGTTTGCAGGACCCAATCCTCTGCAGAGTTTCTTTGTTCCCAGAGATATTTTGTGCTTCACTAAGTAAAAAAATGTCATCATATTTCAAAGTGAAATTTTGCAGGCCATTGATCTAGAATGTGAGCTAGTTCCTTTGGGTATTTTGGAAAATCAGAAACAACATATTTATTTAATTTAGAAAAATTACTTCCGTCCAAGGCTGTTTCTCAAGAAACATTCATGACAGCCTAAAACTTGCAAACTCTCTACATATATGTGCCAGGCATAGCATAAAGATAAATAGCTCAATACTTTGTGAAATCTTGCTGAACAAGGATTGCATATCGGATTTGTAACAGATCATAAAAGAGTTTCCAATGTCCTGGAAAAATAATGATAGTTTTAAAAGGCTAGTAAATCTTTGCATGGTAGTTAGCAGATGTTTCAATAAACTGTAAAGATTCCTTCTAATAATTTTCATACCTACTCATTGAATGATTAACCATGCTGCTTTTTCTAAAGTTTACATTAAAATAATATGAAGTAGACTTTCAAAAATAGTAAAACATTGTGGTTCTTATGCCAATAGGAAAAGCCAAGGACATTAAAAATTAAAGATGACATCTCCAATCTAGATTTTGACCCTAGCTAAGGAATTTTCATGCTTCTGGACTCTCTTTGTCTCCTGAGAAAAATGAATGAAACGATTCTCCCAAAAGCTGAGGATACACCTGACCTAAATTTTTTCAGATTACAAATTTAGGGAGCAGAAACCCAGGTCAGCTTAGTTATTGAATTTGTTTGTGTTGTTACATAAGGCATGGTACACTTTGCAGAAATAACTGCTGAAATAACTAAGTGAATTACGAGCAAAGTGATACTCTGAAAAGAAAAAAAATGTTTGCTTGCGTTACCTGGTTTAAAGGAGTTTAACATTTCTCTCCTATGCTTCATTATTTTCTCCTTTATGTTTTTTAAGTATATCCCAAACTTGAAATTTAATAAAGGTTGGGGTTTTTTCTCTAAAATAAGTCAATCTTTTGTGATAGAAGCCTCTGAAGGTTGGGGGGTGGGTGTGGGGGTGGTGGGTGTGGTATTTGTTTGTGGGTATTTTTTGTCCTAAA
>WEKY01004895.1:1452-69169 GCA_013390045.1 Picathartes gymnocephalus
TCTCTCATTATAGCCATACTCACACAATCTGGATTCATTTTATAAGCACAAAATTATCCTATGCATCTTATATGTATAAAAAACACCAGTGGAACAGAATTTGGACTTGCTCTCTACAGATTTTTTTGACCCTTTTTTGTTCAGTGAAGTTATTATAAATGAACTTGGAATAAGGATTGTACCTAGTGACTTCAATCTTGAGTGGTTTTATCTCAACAGAAATTTCTCTATTTAAGAGGAATTCCCCAGGAGGAGAATTGGTTAGTCTCAACTGCACCATTTTACTCTCCTACCTTCTCCCTGTGTGCTGGTGTCTCCCCACCAATACCTCCTGCTTTTGCTGTGGTAATAATAAGTTTACCATTCCTTCACTGAGAGCAGAGTAAGGCTGACACCAGCCACTTTTGAAAATCCTGATAAAGCATGGGTTGATTCCTTTGTCAATGGCCACTCTTTCATCCTTATTTTTCTGAATGTCCCCAAATTGTATGTGATCTGATTTCTTATTTTAGATTTAGTACAGTCCTTCAGTGTCTCTCACCAGCTTGCTGTTTTATGTGATGACTTGATGAGAAAGATTCCTACTGTGGTCTCGAGGCAGGTCAAACTGCCTGTTCTTCCCTCACCTTTCTGAAAATAAATTAGAGTGATGAAAAAGTAGGGAGGGATTTGTTCCATGACATAGACTCTATAGAATCAAATTTATGCTATTGCAGAGCACCTCTGGGTCTGCAGCAGGTCCAGAGCAGTGCCAGGTGCTGGCTGTGAAGTTCCTGTGTCCCCCTGCCCACACTTTCCTCCCTTGAAAGCAGAGACTCTCGTGACCACAGAGCTGAGGCCATGAAAGTCAGGAAGAGAGGATTCGGGTGCCGTCTCCAACGGAACTGTAGATATCAGTCACCAAGGTGACAGAAAAAGCTGATAAAGAGAATGGGAAGGAATTCCGATGTTGAAAGGTTAATGATTATATTCCTTGGTTTTGTTCTAAAATGGTAAACTGTATGAGCTCAGTTCCAAATTGGACACAAATTCTAAAATGTTTTGTTACTGTTTTTCAGCATGAATAAATTTTTCACAGGTCTCATTTGTGCCACACACAACTATTTTGAGATAAGACCTACAACATCACCCCTCTCTCTCCACAGCTTTTTCTGGTGCAAGCTCTTGAACTATGAGCTTTTCAAAACTCCAGCCAAAGAAAACTATTTCTTATGCCCTTACAAACATTTTCTGACAGCTGGTCTATTGAATAGCTCATATTATTTTTGTGTGCTGTGCTATAAGCAATGCAGATGGTCTAGCTTAGTGATATTCCTCCATCAGTCAAGTTTTAGATTTGTTTGCTGTTGTTTTGTTGTGTTGCGTTTTTTTAAAAAAAGCCTGATTGACTTCTTTTTGTTCCTATCCTGGGTGATTGAAACTCAGCACCGTAATGAAGCAAGTAAAGAGCTCAATAGACTCTAATGTAGTTTTTGTCCTAAGGGGTGATGCTTGTTTTTTGCTTTTTGACAGGACACATCATTAGTTCTTGGTGAAATGTGTATTTGGTAGCATGGATAGATAACCATAAAATATATACTTTTCAAAAATTGGCTTTTATCAAATGTTATTACTCAGTGGATAATTTTATGCTTTCCTTTTTATAATTGTGATTTGTGGCCCCTTTCAAAAATACATTTTTAATAAAGCAATATCTCTTCCTAAAGTAACCTACATTGTTTTTTCCAGTACCTAATTTAAGGCAAGGTAAATAAGAGACTATATTTTTCATGGAAAGAGTAAAAAGTAAGAGAGCAAAATGTATGCATGAAAATAACAAAACATGGATGTTTAAAAAAACATATTATACTAATGAGATTGTTCTTGAAATATTTTGCACAAGGATAGAGCCTTAAAATTCACAGTAATTATGCAGTTGGGTAGCACATTTACTGATCCAACTCTAAATTATGGTAGGCCAAAATGGAGCTGTGATTTGTACAGTATTTTTCTTCTTTTACAGCACTCAAGGTTTTTGCTTTTGATTCACACCACATGAAACACATCCACCCTCATGTATACACAGGGGGAGATTACATAAAGATCTCTCCAAAGAAGAGAAGGGAACCTCCTCCAAATGGTAAGAAACAAACGTTAGAGAGTAGGTGAGTTAATAAACACCTCGGATAGACTTGTACCCACTAGAAAACAGCCAAACGTGCAGTTTACTGAGGCTGAATTTCCACACTGCTAACTGCAAAGAGACAAGGGATTTTTATCACCCTTTCTCCTTTATTGTCTCAAGACTGGTATTTCTAATATATCCAGTGGTGCAGTGAGTATCCCATGAGTTTTCACACTGGGTGTTGGTACCTCAGACCCGAGCTTTACCCTTTTCTCAGCCATAGATCTGCTGAATGACTTTGGACCAGCCCCTTCAACTCTCTGTGCTACTTCTCCTTCAAAATTTGGTGCATTTTTCCATTCAGAGAGTAGCTCACTGGGGCAAGAACCCATAATCTTTAGTATCAAAACCAGCAGGACCCAAATCTGGCCTGTACCTCAGAGTGCTACAGAAAGGGCTTACAACTACTGCCATCACTAAATATGAATGCACGTGTTTAAACAGCTCTGGAATTATATGGCATAATTTAATAAACATGGAAAATATTTTTTAAATCCTCATCTTCCATCTAATGTGTATCTTGCTATGTATCAGTATCTAAAAATGTGGTTTATTGTGGTACCAGGGAGAAAGTCACTGCATTTTTTAAGGTCAGCGCTGAATCCAAAAAGACCTTTTTTCTTTTCCCTATTTATATTCCATCCTGGGTCCACTGTAATGGAAGTCAAAGCAAGCCAGGTACTTCAGAAAGGTCCAATGTTTATTTCAGGTCTGAGACATTTTACTTCATAAGACTTGACACCACATGTGTAACCATTTGCAGAACAGCAGCAAGCATACATTACTCTAGGAAATATATATATGCATATATCTAATTAGTATTGCCAGTGCGAACACACATTTTTATTTCTAATGCCAGTTACATTGTTTTAAATAAAGCTATATTTCATTGTCTCTAAAACATTTTTATAAGTATTCCACAAAGACTCCATCTGTTTTGCATATTTTATGCAATAGCAGCAATAATGTCTATTGTTTATTGTTTCCTTAATGTCTTCAATTTTGTTCTTCTATAAAAAGCCACAAAGCACTAACCCTGGTCTGTTTGATTGATAGGCACTGTTGCAGTTGTCTTTCTGCGGTACAGCAATATCGGTTCTCTGCTTTCATCGCCTAAAAACCACTCCTCCAAAGATCCTTCAGAGCACACACAGACAGTAAGCTCAGCAGTTATAGCTGTGGCAATTAGCTCAAATCCACCCACACTCTATGAGCTCGAGAAAATAACATTTACCTTAAAGTATGCCAAGGTAAGGGGGTTTTTTATTGTCAGCTTCAAGTAAAACAAAACATTAGCTAATCATTTTATGTGATGTAAGCATACCTGCAGCATATGATAAAGTAAGACATAATTCTGTTTTTTGCTGGTGTGAGGTTACCATTTTTTTACTCTAATAAGATTAATCTCAAATGTGACATGCTAAGTGCAATATACTAAATATGATACAGAGGAAAATTTCTATGGGACTAAAACAAGGGCAATAATGCCATCTTTGCTGGTTGTAGTATGGATAAAATGAGGATATCTGAACCAGAGCATATTACGGGATCTTGATTGTTCTGTACTTAGGTGGGGTTTTTTTCTGAAAGTTTATCAGACAGTTAAGCATACATACTAAAAAAAAAGGGAAGAAATGCTTCAAGGTTAATGCAAAAAAGGTAACCTGGAATTAGGGGGCAATAGCAGAACCTATAGTTCTGAATATTTTTTATTTCTGAAATCTGAACACATTTATTGAAAACTGAGAGGTTTACTTCCAGCAAATATAGATTTTTGCTGGCTTCACTCATGTGAAGAACCACCTCATATGGCACCAAGAATCATCAGAAACACAACAAGAAAGCAACTCTGTAGAGAGGTGAGCAATGGGACAAGGTGCTAACCTTGGTTACATAGCTTTTAAATTTGTTCCTTCCCTCCTGAGTTAGAAATCACCTTTATATAAACTTGCATATATTTATAAGGCCTATATTACAGTGGAGACAGTCTTTGACTAGATATAGCCAGCACTGACTGCACTAAAAAATACTAATGGTCTTACTCATCACTGTTGTGTAGCAGGTGTGATATGACCCTGGCTTTATCCCAGATTGCTTTGTAAAATGCACAGAATAAGTCTCAGCTTTTGAACTGCTCATTTGGAATGGATAAACAATGTGCCTGTAACCTTGGAGTCCAGTCCATGTTCAGCAGGTGCAAGTGTGTACATAACAATGTTTTCAATAGGTAAAAATTCCAATATCTTTGCAGATGCCAGAAGGATTCAATAATCTGATTAGACTACATGTTTGGTGGGGTTTTAGCTGCGTGGATAAATTGCTTCCATCCCCAGCTACGTTTTAATTGCTTGGAATAGGCCTTGCAGAATGTGGTTTTTGTTTCCCAACCTTCCAAAGATAACAAGCATTTTTAAATGAATTGCGCGGTCTAGCATAAGAAGGGTCTCTTGATGGGAAATGTCCTGCCTTTTGCCATCAGCAGAACATCTTGTTTCTGTTCCAGACTGCAGATAAAGACATTAAATGTGCATTTTGGAACTACTCAGACACAATGAATGGCAACTGGGCTACAGAAGGCTGTGAGCTGACACATTCCAACTCCACTCATATCTCATGCAAATGTAATCATCTGACTCATTTTGCTGTTTTGATGTCCTCAGGTGGCTCTGTTGTAAGTGCTATTTTAATTTAGTGTTTTACCTGATACTTTCTTCTGTTTTCATTCCTTATGTTTTTATTTTGGTGCAACCTGCATACTTACCCCCCACTTAAGATTATCTCTTGGTTTTGTCCAGCAAACACACAATTTATTGTGCACAAAGCAAACAAAATTCCTCCCATATGTGTTTGAATTTCCTTATGTCCTTTCTGCAGTATTACAGAGCAGTGATGCAGCAAAGTATCTTGTTCCAAAAACACAGTCTGTTGTGCTTATTTTTGGAGCATTGCATTTCGTTTTAAATCTCAGTTTAAGACTGCTGTGGGATTTATCTGCCATTCATTGGTGGTCAGTAACCATATGGCCCTGAATTTCTGTCTCTCAAAACTTTGCCACCCATTTGTCTAACCTTGGCATCAAAAAATCCGCTTTAAATTCTCTCAGGAAAATTTGCAGCAGCATAATCAATATGAAGTTTATTACTATTAAACGTGGACACTCACAACCAGCACGAAATTGGGAGAATGGCCATTCAATTTATGTCCTTCTCATAATAAGAAGCCCCCATAGATTTCCAGGGTCTCAGTGGGGATCTGCAGGAGCTCAGGTCCTGCCTCAGGAGGCAGCTTTGTAAGGTATCAGAACCGACAGCAAGCAGAATATTAGCATGAATATACTGTATTGAGACAGTTCTCTCACACTGTGAATTTCATGCTGATAGAGGCTGCTTCCTGGTTGCTAAATAGCATCCTAAGTCTTCAGTTCAAATTTAAAACCTTTGCAGATACTTATACAGTTATTTTGAAAAGAAAGGCTGAGAGGTGAAAAATCTCTCATCCTTTATTTAGTAAAAAAATACTTAGATACATTTTATGGTCAGCTGGATACTATCCTTTTTCTGATGTACAGTCATGCATTGCAGAGTTTCTTTGTTCAAATAGAAAGCAGCAAAAAAATTGTTTTCTTATACAGAAAATATACACGTCCGGTATTGAAATATCTTGTGTTTCTTTGGAGAAAGTTCATGTTACGTATCTGGAATAGCATTTGCTTGAAGTTATTGTTATTTCAGAGTCTTGTTTTGATCATGTTGCAAATTCAGTAAGACAGTTATTCAGTTTTGCTTATCTAAGTCACTGCTGTGATAACTCCTTTTATATTAGAAAATGTTCATGTCATATTAATAGATGTCCTACTGCCAGGGTATTCGTCATTCACTAAAATGATCTGATTTTGAAAATCTTATTAGGAGATACTGATGTTAATAAAAAGTTTTGTTAAGAAATATCAGAAAATGCAAGAGCAGGAATATATACAGTTTATTACTAATTTCCCCTAGAATTATATCTGTCTCACAAAAAACCAATACTTTTTAGATTATCCAGAGTGTACATTTCCAGTGAAACTCTACAAACAGTTTTGATTAATATTTTGTAGAAAAGAAGTAAAGAGCTGTATTATAGAAAGAGGTCTTTCTTGAGAAGTTACAAAGCTGTTCTTTTAAATACTATATTATAATTTTCCCCCAGGGTGTTACAAATTATAGCATTCTTACAAGAATCACTCAGCTAGGAATAATTATTTCGTTGATTTGCCTCTCCATGTGCATTTTCACATTCTGGTTCTTCAGTGAAATTCAAAGCACTAGAACGACAATTCACAAAAACCTCTGCTGCAGCCTTTTCCTGGCGGAACTTATTTTTCTGGTTGGAATTAATATGAACAATAATAAGGTGAGTAGTTTTCACTTGTGCCTTCATTTTGTATTGCAAAGTAAATATATAGGATAAGATATGATCTTCCTTCTACTCCCCACATTTCCTACCTACAATACCCTGACTTCCCAGTACAGTAACAGGAAATACAAAATGGTCGTTTAAAGAAGCCGGGCCTTTGTCTGAGCTGATGTGTATTGACTTTGCTCCGTGGGTTTCATTTAAACTCTGTTACCTTTACTGAGACTGTGATCTCAATGTGTTTAGCATTTTCACTTCACTTAAGATGCTCTATAAAGCCACCTTCGTGGCCCCCAGGGTGACAGTTTTCTCTAAAACCCAGGCCAGAGCTGCAATCCCAAACTGACATCTGAGACATTGAGCTGTTAGCTGGAGGACCACATTCCTTCCTGTATGTGAGGTCTTTATCTGTCCCTTTTGCTTTTCAGAAAGCTAGGGTGATTTTTGCATCTCAGATTAGTCTTAGGAAATAAAATTTTGCATTAATTATCAAAATAGCCTACTAAATGGGCTGCTATCCCAGAGGTAGCATCCCAGTATTAATGGATTGAAAAATACCATTTTACAAACACTTTGTATAACAAAAGTTATTTCAGAAATAATTCCTTGTGATGCCTAATTACAATGTTATCAAAATCATAAAAATGAACTTTGTGTAGATCAAGCATATAGGCTACTCTGCTATAACAATAGGATCAACTTAGTCAAACCATTTATGGAGTTTCTCTGGGAACACTAATTTTAAAAGTCAAACGAGGTCTCTTTATTTTACCATTTGCTACAGAAAACACTAATGAATGAATGTGCAAATGGGTGTAGGCCAAGTTCTTGTTAACCAGCATTACAACTGGGCTGAATCACCACTTTAGGTTGCTGTGCATGTACTGTTATATTATAATATATATTGACAAAAGCCTATTAATAGAATTATGACTCCTGCTTTCTCTGGTTGAATTTCTAGCTCTTCTGTTCAATTACTGCTGGACTACTCCATTATTTCCTTCTAGCTGCTTTTGCATGGATGTGCATTGAAGGTATTCACCTCTACCTTATAGTTGTGGGAGTCATCTACAACAAGGGTTTCTTGCACAAGAATTTCTATGTCTTTGGCTATGTCAGTCCAGCTGTGGTCGTTGGAATATCTGCTGCACTGGGATACAAGTACTATGGCACCACAGAAGTGTAAGTCACTGTTTCTGTGTCCAAATCATTGTACAAAAGGAGACAATAATCACGAAAGCGCATTTCAAAGCATTTTCTGCTGTTTAATTTTCAGATGTTGGCTCAGCACTAAGAATAACTTTATATGGAGTTTTATAGGACCAGCATGTCTAATAATTCTTGTAAGTATAATTTTAATTTTTTATCGTAGTACATAAAGCCAATAATAAAAGGTGTTTAATAATCACCCACCCACTGCCAGCATAGCTGTGAGTGCTAATTATAGGGCAGAATTGACTAATTTAGACCATTTTATAGTACCTCTAAATTATTTATATGCAGTACATCTAAATACTTTGCTAGTCTGAAAAATGAATGTTTGACAGAAAACTTCAATATAATATCAGAGGGGTTTTTTTCTTACTCTCTTTTATCCCAATGGTTTGAGAAATTCTGTGAAGCATTACTGGTTTTTACAGAGAAGCATCTTTGTGTGTCACTGGCATCTCAGCATGGCTCAGCAGGAGGTGTACACAGACACCACCCTAGCAGACAGATAATCTGGTTTTTCAAACGTTGTGTGACTTAATCTCCTATCAGTGATCGGTCATCTTTGTAAGATTAGACTGTCATCTTTGTGGTTTTATCATCCGCATGTACCCTGTCATCATCAAAGCCATTTTAAACTAAATTGCGACGTCAGAGAAAAGAACCCGCTATTTCACATGGGCAGACAAGTCAAGTATTGATAGCCCTATTTCAGCTGTGAAGAGGGCCTTTTTAATTCTTATTGGAAGTGGTTTCAAACCTGCGAATTTGGCAGGTATTATACGTTCCATTCTGAATCGAGGTGTTTTTGGTGTCTCAGGAGCATTTCTAAGTGCTATAAAGTTTAAGGAACCATTCCAGCTGTAATGGGGCTTTATTCTGTATGACTGTGTTGACAGTGATAGCTGGAGCTAACAGAAGGAGAAGGTGCAATAGTGAGGCCTCACAACATCTGTGGTCAAGTCAGTTACAACTATGTTGCTTTTTAAACTATTTGGTGCAATGTGAGGATTTGTAAAAAAAAAAGAAAAAAAGTGGAAGATCCTAACACATACAACTTGCTAGTGAAACAGTTTTATTTCAAGGCATTATCCATTTCAAAGCTTAATAAAATATCAAGCATAATTCCGGTCAAATTTCACCCCAGATTCCCACTGCATATTGGGTACAGCTGGAAACAACCTGCCAGATAAAGTTGCAAGGTTTGCCTCCCCATCTCACCCTTTTGGTGAGGCACAGCAGATTTTGAGAGGCAGAGCACCATGAGCTCGCTTGGCTCAGTGCTTCTGGGGTCAGAAGCCCTGGTGTTCAGCAGGTTACTAAGGCGGAACAAAACCACGGTGAGACCTCATCCTTTACTAGGAAATTCTTACAATTCTTAGGTATAAGTTTACAATTTCCTATTTCCTTCTTGGACCTTATCTCTTTCTTCCATGGAGGCAGCAGGGCTAGGGTTTTGTTGTTGTTTCTCTCACTCCTGTTTTTCATCTGCCTTCAAGTAAAGATATATGCACAGTGATGTATCTCTGTATGCTTAGCACACGAAAATCACATTATCAAAACATACAAAATGCCCCAAGTGTAGGCATCTGTAACCTTGTTTTCAGCTCCAGCTGAGCTGTGCCCAGTGGGGATCTCAGGTACACGGCACAGAGGAGAGCAGGTCTGCAGTGGCTTTGCTGTAAATCTGGCTGGCTGCAGAAGCAAATCCTGCAAGCTGGGTTCTGAGGCCTGTAGACATTCTTTGAGCACTCCAGATCTTCCAGGAATCCCTGCAAATTAAAAGGAAAAAGGGAGGTTCTAGAAGTGGATCCAGGCCTTGTGTGGCAGTGCAGCCCTGCTATGGATGAGGAAAGCAGCCAGTTTTCTTCTCTCACTCCTTTGCCCAAGTGAAGCCATGCAAAAGAGCTGTAGCTGGACAGCAAAGAACCCTTTGGTTGTTCAGCTACTTTTTGTGTGTTATAGAAGTATTTTGTGCTAACTTGCTTTCACAGTGTTTGCATACCTTTATTTATTGTCTCTATAACAATGTGCCACTAGACTATGGGGAAAAGGCAACCCACTTTCAGCAAGGTGCTTCAGCTGCTCCAGGGATTTTTTTGAGGGTTTGGAGAGCTTGTTTTGATGGAGTGATAAAAAAATGAAGCCTGAACTGCAAGAGGCATGTTTTCTAAGGGTACATGGAACTAGGTATTTTGCTCATTCTCTATCCAGGTAATAAAGGAAAATATGGAAAACTCTATGAAAATAGGCACTGACACTATAAGATGAAGTTGGTGTCAGATGTCTTCTCCATGGAAAGAACATTGTTGGTAGTAATTCTGTTTCCATTGTCCAGCCTTCCTGTTGAGAACACTGCATGGGCTGTGTGTTGAAACAGATTAAACTCTTTTCAAAGTAGTGCCATTCAGGAAGTCCTTTTAATTACAGGAGCCAATCTTTTTCCAATATTTCCATTCTTACCACAGCTAATTAAAGAGAAAGGATTAGGGAAAAAAAAAAAAAAAAAAGACTGATTAAGGATTCTGACAAGAAAATGTCACTTTTGTTCTGGGATGACCATATAGGCCACTGCAACCATGATATTGAAAGCTGAAAAATCTGACAGCTTCAAGTTTTACTTTAATCCTGAGCTTCCTCTACTAATAGCATTGAGTTCGCAGGTTTTCCAAGATAGTCGGGAGACTGTGGGTAGCAATTCTCTCAAGGGCTACTCACCACAAAATTCTTACAGAAAACATTAAAATCTTTGCCAGAACAAATGCCCATGTACCCAAATGGTGGTTTCCATTTCTGTGAGTGGGGGCCCAGGAGATGTGTGGTTTGAATTATACTGTAATATGCCTTTGCGATAGCATGTAAATGATGAAGAACAGAACCACTCCTGCACCAATGGGTTATCTGTCTCAGGGCACATTGTTTCAAACATGTTCTTGGGCTCTAAATCTGTAGAAATAATGAAGCATAGGGAGCTCAAGTGTTTATCAGGAGTACAAATTATGTTCTCCTCTGATTGCCTAAGCAGAAACACTACTTCTGAAGGTATTTGCTTATTAATATTAAGGTTCTATTAGAAGTCTTAAGTGCAAAGCAATGGCCTTATTGATCTCATCTAAAAATTATTATTATTAGATTGGTGACTGAACATGAAAAGAAGTGGGTCAGAAGCTCTTTAGATGGACTTAGCAAGGACAGAGCATTTTAAACCTTTATGAAACAAGCTGCAAATTGAAGATAATTTCTACAACTTATTTCTTTCTCCTAATATTTGTAATCTTTAGAACCACAACCATTTTAACTAAAACTGTGCAGAAGATTAGATCAAAGCATACAAGTATGGAGAAATTACTTATAACAAGTATTTAAACTTTTTAATAGAAATGTGAGTTTATCTCAAGCTTTAAGGGACAAACATTCATGCACACTGCAAGCATAGCCTGATTGAGGCAAAGACAAATATAAACCCCAGAGATAAAAGGTATGAAAATGGGGGGGGAAAAAAAGAAAGAGAATTTTAAAAACCCCTAGAGGACTTTCTTTTCTATTGTAATACACTCTTACAATAATTATCTCCCTGTAATAAGTGTGTAGAATGGAAATATTTATTTGCTGCCAGGGTGACTTGGCTGCAGTTTTGATTAGCACATTATATCCGTCAATAACAAAGTCTTTTCCATTGTGGAGGATTCCGACATGGCTTTACCCACTTCTGGCATGATAGCTTTTTGAGTGGGAGTAGACCTATGTAAGGGCTTTATTCTGCATCCCTGGTGTTTTCGGAAACTTCATCTTTTAAATTCTGTGGACATAGCATAAGTCCTTCCACTTGTACCTATTTTGAGGTTCAGCTATATATTAGCTATCCATTTGGGAGTAGAAATGATGTCTAGAAGGGTTGGCCAAGAGCTACTAACACTGCAGTTATGAAAGTCTATGAGACATTAAAAGGAAAATTTGGAAAAGAATCACTGCTATTCCAAGCGCAGCTATAGCCAACCCTTCTAATATACCTGTCTCCCACAAAGTTCTCCCATCAAATCTGTTCAACTGAGCTTTGTGCAGCAAGTTCAAAGTCACCCATGAAAACATGATTTGTACCTTTAGAGTATCGACAGAGTCATGCAGACTTGACTGTTGTACCTACTGTCACTGCCACAATAAATTGGCACACCTCTGTGAGGAACCAGGACTCAGAAGTGTGACGTGTTGTAACATTAATAGGTGCAATTTGCCATTTGACAGTATAAATCTATCAGTATCATTTGTTGAGATCACCTCTGTAATAAAAAAAAATACAGACTTGCTTTTTGAGGCTGGAATATTTCCAAAATTGAACATCATCCGGATAATCCTTTCTGTGGCTTTTATCCAAACATCCCAGTGCTGTGCAGTGAGGAGATAGCTCCTGTATGCTGTTCCTTGTTTTACTCCTCTAATGAGTGTTTTTAGGGACTTTGAAGGTGTCTGGCTTGGCTTCAAGTTCCAGTTTCTTGAAACAATTGGTAATTGTAGTGTTTACAACTATAAAAATGGCTTATACATGAACCCTGCAATTTTCAGAGCATTCTTGTGCACTTGACTTGGAACCCACAAGCCAAGAATAATTCTTGGGAGTGTTGTCCCCAGGAAATCCAAGTCCTTTTCAATAAATGTAATGAATAATCAAGTGTAAGGCAAAAATATTCTCAGAACTTCAGCAGTTGATTTACCATACTGTTTTGAACCTTTCTTGTAAAAATGAATGTATAAATGGATAAAATATACAGATTGCAGTTGCAAAATACAAAAAAGTGACATATGAGTGATGAAAGCAAGCTAACAGTAGAGTAATGCTTTTCATTAAGGAACTGTCTGCATATTCATTAGAGCTAGTCGATTACTTAAAAAATACATTCATCAGATAATTTATTTGATTAATTTTACCATTATTTGTCAAATAATTTATTCAACAAAAAAAGGTAAAACTAATGGACTAGTGCATTTATCAAATCTTAATGGACAGCTCTAATACTTATTCAGTTCTGTACATTTAGGTTGATTCAGGATTAGTAATACTGCTGCAATCAATGCAGAAAAATTTCCTGGCAAATCCACTACTCTGCTGTTTTCTCATATACTTATAAATTTCATGTACTTAATTTAGGCTGAACATCTTTCTTATTAAAAAAAATATTCAAAGAATTTAAGATATATTTTCCCAAGCTTCAATAAAGAACATGGTCTGACAGATCATTGTTACCATTTTAAAATAAAATAAAATAAAATAGAAAAAAAGAAAAAAGCAGCCCCTCTGAGGTGAGTCGCGTCACACTGGTGTCATCAAGCCCACTGCCTCTTTGGGCTTCCTCACTTTATTATCCCTGCTCTTCAGTGAAACATTGCAAGTTCAGTATTCCTGACATTCCTTGATATTCTAAGAATTATTATCAAAAAAGTTGCTTGACCTCTGACGTCCACCACAACAAAACATAACACCATCTCACATTTTTTAATGAATATTTATGCTCTGAAAAATTCTGTGGGTTTTTTATGATAAATGCTTAGTTATGTTTCTTAGATAGATGTGAAAGATATACTCTACCATTTGCTGTGTGTTTTTCAGAAAATAGCCACTTTAAACATTTTTTCATATCTACTGTTATTTCTCAGTCTGCCTTTTTAGTGGAAATAATTTCCTACTGGGACTAGTAATGCCTCTATTATTCTTTTTTAAAGAGTAATAGTCCCCTTTTCATTAGCCCCTCTGTGGCTTCAGTTAAAGGTGTCTCCATGGCATTTCTTATGCCATTGTGGATAAAGTGGAGAGAATTAATTATATAGTGGCATTAAAGACTGAGTCTGCAACTTTGCTTGAAACAGATTAGTTCAAACCACAGTGCTGTTCAGCAACAGCATTACCTGCTGTGCTAAATAATAACTGAGTCAGAAAATACTTGCCCTGTTCAGTGGACAGGATCAGCTTAAACCTCCAAGCCACAGTTTTGATATTGCCAAACCCAATGGATGCAATTTCTCAGCAAGACCAGAGCTTTCACATGAACTAAGGTTTTATCTTCCTTCTCTCTGCCATTAAAGCCCCAATTCGATGGTGCCTGGAAATACTTAGAAAAAAGAGGGTGTGGCCATTAGTCATAGTAGACTAATGTAATTAGAAAAATTACTTGCTCCTATGTTATTGCATAGTAACAAATTCATCACATAAGGCTGAAGGATCCTTGAAGGATGTTCCAAGTAAAAGTGTTTGTTTTTAAAGAAATCAGCTTAGTAGCTCTGTTAGAAAAAGTACATGAAGTCTCCCTCACAGTCACTGAAAGGACACTCGACTTGAAACTCAAGCGTGTCCTCTGTCCCCCAGCGAACCGAGCAGCCACAGCAGGGGAGGGAGCACAGGTGGATGTCAAGGGAAAGGAGAAGAGCACCTGCATGTGCCAGCTGGCTGTGCAGATTCCTGAGGTGTTCCACAGCTCAGTGCAGAGTAATGTCTCACATGTCTTCCTTCAATCCTAGGAAGATATACTGCGTCCACTCTTTTAATGGATCCATGTATAATCAGATTTGTTGGATTTTTTTCAGGAAAGCAACATAACTAACTGAAATAGGTTGGTTTTGTTGGTTTTTTTTCTTTTAGGGTATTTTAATTGTTTAATATCTTCTTGGTTGTTCTGTACGTTGCCTTGTTACAAGCACAATTACTGTAAACATATATGCTTACCCTAAATTGTTCATTGAAAGGACATGGTAGGTTTGCTTTAGATACTTAACATAGACTGATGAGGTCTTTTAGACTTTCTTAGCAATTACATAATGACTTCATCCACATGACATGTTTTCTCACTTGAATCAGATTTTCTTCCATTATTCTACTGCCCCTTTGATTCAACTCTCACAGGCACTTAGAGAGGTGAATTTAGATTCACAACAGTAATTGCACAGGAATACTCTGCTTGGGAATCTCACCTGGTCACTGAAAGAAGATTTTGTGGTTTTAAATAAATCACTCCATGGGATTTTGTGACCATATCCACAGCAGAATCATAGATATTTCTGAAAAAGCAGAAGGCCAGATCCTTGAGAGGATTTGGCAAATTGTGGAAGGTATGGAATGGATAGCTTTCTGCCAAGTATTCACACCTCCAAGATGGCAAATGCAGCTTGTTGTCAGATTTGACATCTTAGTCATGCTCCTGACACCTTTTCCTTCCTGGTAGCTCATCCATTGACTGAAGTTAGTTGTGCTAAAAGACTATATACACCTATTTCACTCCTCTTTGCCATGTGAAACTCCTTCTGCAGGGCTCCTGCATAATGCTCCAGCCTAAGAAAGGTTTCCATGTGTGCAAGGAAACCACAGGATAGGAGCAATGTGTAGTCTCGACTTTTTGATGCACCTTGAATCACTTCAATAAAGATCCTGATTTATGTCACTCCCAATTCACAAGACAATACACCTTTCCAAAATCTTCTTGGAAAAGGAGAAGAGTAAACCTAGGAATTATTTATACTGCAAGCAAAACAGAGCCCGGTCCTACCACTGGATCTAACTGGAGTAACATTTTTGGCTGAGATCAGGTACAGCTCTTTTGGTTCATCCCTCCTGCTCTTGGCTGCAGAACTGACGGTAAATAATGTGTTTAGTTTTGCAATCCAATAAGAAATAACATTGAATCCACAAGTCTGCAAAGCTGTTTACCCTGATGGAAAGCCTATTTATTTATTTATTTACATCTTCTTTTAAGGGTTTTAAAAATGTAAAGGAAACACTTGAGTCTAAATCTATAGCTTGAAATATGTAAAAAAAACTTTGAAGTATCCATAAATAAAAAGCAATCCTGTGTGAACATTTTTTTCCTGAGTCAGGATTTGTAATAAATTCATTTGGCTATGTTTTAACTTTTAAAACAAGTGAAATCATTAAAATCTTAGAACCATAAAATTCTACCCTTGAAAAATTGAAAATATTTCTCAAAAATACAGCCTAAAGGGGCTTCATTAATGTTTTTGTTCCATTTCCTACTCCCAGATTAGACTGCTGTTGTATACTTAAAGCATTCGAGAAGATATATTCACTGGGGACATGGTAATGAGATAAATCAGTCAGGAGACAAACCCTGACTGTTTGACTGCCAGCTTGTGTCCAATTTTATGCAATTAATACAGCATACATTTTCATTTTGAAGCTTAAACTGTTGTATTGTTAATAGCTTAATTCCGTTCTCCCCTGACTGAAATAACGATGACCCACTGGATGTTGTCGTTTTACCCAGCCATTAGCCATCCAAGCAGAAAGACAGAAATGTATTGCTCTTTGTGGCAGAACTCAGACCATCACAAGCTCATTAATTCAAACACTCATAATGAGGGTCATTGTACAGACTGATACAGATACAGCTGCTCTGAACTTCAGACGTTTTTTGAAAGAGCCAAATTCAATATGATATATGTAAAAAATTCAAGTATATGCCTAAGAGAGCAGCAGGAGAAATTTTCTCATTCTTTCTTGTGAGATCTGACATCAGCATATAGATGGTTTCATCAATTATTGAGACAGAGACTAAGAAAGGAAAAGGGAATGATTTGGGGGTTTCATTTTTTGAAGTTTGAATGTAAAGTGCTCAGACTGAATCAGAACTAGTATGTCTGAGTCTTTAGAATTAGCTGCCTCTTTCTTATACCTTCTCTTCTTTGTAACACTAGAGAGCCTTTAAAGGCTGGTATTTGAAATGTTTTAATAACTTTTGAAAGGCTGGGCTGTATCTTTTACACAAGGATATCCTACATGAAATTACAAATTCCTTTTTCATTCTATAAATAATGTCTATTGGAAATAGTCTCAAAACCTCAGTCTCATATTAAACAATTACAGTAGTGTTTAAAAAACAAAACTATCTTTAGATAATGCTGGGTGAGGAATTAGGGGGTGAGGGAAATCCAGGTCTTTCTGTTCCAGTGAATATTTAATTATTTATATGGCATGGAATAGATCCAGCAGTAGCAGTAACAGTGAATAACTGGTACAGAGCCTGAAGAAACCAAGGGTCATAGCTTAGTCTGACTATTAAGTAAAACAGAAAATTGTGCCCCATATCTCCAATATCCTGTATAAATGCGCGGTCCACAGGGATTTTCATTGCTCAGGAGTGTCCTTTCTGGTTTTATTCAGAAAAGCTATCCTAGTCAGGAAGCGTTTCCTGGTGAAAACACAGTCTAAATCAGTAAATGTCTTTTAGCACTAATGAACTGACATTTTTCAAGAAAAAAAGTATTGGACAAAATTTTTTTGAATGCCCTGTCCTGATCCATTTAATTTCATCAGAAGTCCAGGTGCTAACTGAGCTACCGCCATGAACCCCTCTTCCCCTCTGAGCTTTCAAGTGCCTTTCGTCTTGCTTTAAAAAAGAAAGGGTGGGGAAGAACAAAAAAAGATGTCTGAGTTGTCAAATTTGGCAGCTGTCAGCTACCTTGAAGGGGCAAATTGATGATAGATCACTTCACTCAGTGTCTTAAAATTTAATTGTAATTAATTATGAAAGAAATTACAGCTCTTGAATATGAGTGCAAATATTTTTATTTGCAAGTATTATTAAATTTTGTGTAGTTCATCCTATTCAGTGTTCAACTAAAAATAACTATTATTCTGTGTCTACACAGAGAGTTTCATGCAGTGTGAAGCACTAACATCATATTTACTTGGGGACAGAACACTGTTACTCTTCCAGTCTGTAAAATACATCCGTTTAAGAGTAGAATTAAGGACCTATTTTAAATATAGCTGTTGCTAGGCAATGTGCTATTAGCAGAACTCCACCAGCCTGGAACATTTAGGATTTTAGGACCCACATGCTCATTTGTATATTATTATTTCATTTCCAAAATACTAGCAATCAACAGAGAAGTTTTCTAATTTTCTTAGACAACAGATGCGATTGTTCCTCGGTGCTCTCTGCTGGGGCAGTCCCAGACCTGACAGGAGTCAGGAGCTCTGCCCATGCCCAGCTTTCCTTCCTTGCAGAAGCACCTGTTCAGGTAGCCATGGTAGTGGGGAGACAGAGGGAGGGATGCTAACCTGCCAGCGGATTTGCAGAGCCATCCTAGGTGTAGGTGGAGGATGCTATTCCCATCCTATTCTAAAATACATATGACTGCCAAAGGAATTAGCCTGGGGAACTCTTTTCAATCAAAGTCTCCTTATTGTTGACAAGATGATTAGGAGATCACCAGGAAATTTCTTTGAATTCTAAATTGCTTTTTCTCTCCTGCAAGAGGAAATTATCCAGATCTATGCTGTGGGTCAGATTTGATCCTAGGACTTGTACCACTCCAGACTGCTCTGAACTCTTCTTTGGGTGCCTGGTGGACCTAACCCACCAACATCACAGCTCTGAATGTGGAAACCGTATCATGGACATACCCAGAGCAGCTGCAGGAAAGTTTCACTGTCCTGCTCTGTACCACAGTATGCATTCATGACACATCTAGGTGCTAATCTACAGAACAAAACCTGCAGCAGTGTCCACTCTTGCCTGTAAATGCCTTGGGACTGCCATTCTCTGTGGTGCGTACTGATAAAGCCTTGGCAATGCTGGTGGCAATGGGAGTTTTACTATTTAACTGGAGTTCTGCATATTGGCTTATTGGGGCCAGAAGTTGCTCCAAAACCCTAAATCCTTCTGACCCTTTTAATATGTGATGTCCCAGAGAGAGATGTGCCAAACTCTTACCATCCTTCCTTTAAACTCCATCTCAGGTGTACAGTGCAACCCAGTTCATGCAGGTTTCTGCCTGCTTTGCGATTATCCAGAGTTATAGAGCTATATAGATGTAGTTCCCCATATCTACAGAATCCCGATTTCATGGCATCCTAATAATTGCTCTTATTCAATGTCTATTTCACACAAATATATTTTAAGTTTTTCATTGGTTCATAAATATATCACAACATTTCTGGAATTCGAGAATGCTAAAAATACTTTTACAAATATCTTTAGGGAGACTTGATTCCCTGATGATGCTGTGAGTGGAGGCTTTTTCTGTATCAGTCCTTGACTTTGATTAACCACTTAAAAAAAAAAAAAAAAAGGAATATGTTAATTATTAAAATTAGTCCTGTAGTGCACCTGAGCAATGATGAGTGAAACATGATTCCCACTGAATTGCAGAGGAGGCAGGGCTGAGGATGCTGGGCACTTCAGAGAATTGCCCTGGTAGGGAGAAAGTCAGAGGTTTCCTTTGTAAAATGGTAAGGAGTGAGTGCACTGTTTGCCCAATAGCAGTTTGAGGTGGTTTGTTAAATAAATAAAATACAAAATAATTATTCAGTTCAGGGCTTGGAATCAATGCAATCCCCCTCTAGTCTATTAGACTTGCCGAGCAGCCCCTCTCAGGACAAGCAGCAGTTTCTCTGACTGCTCAGCCATGTAATAGCACTGAAAACAAAGGCACCAGAACTCGCCGTGTCACACTGTAACATCATTATTCACTTGATAAAACCGTGGCCGTGCCACAACGTTTCACGCTCCGGGTTTGCCCCGAGCTGCGGAATAACTGTGCTCATCATTCAGGTAACTCGTCCCCAGGCTGGCCCTGCAAAGCCTGTCCTGAGCTCAGCTTCACAGCTGCCTGCACATCCTGCTCTGCTCCAGCTCCCTCCCTCTCCGGAGACAGCACGCCTTACCTCTGCCATTTCCTTCTCATTCACCTTGCCTGTCACCTTAAGGCAGTCTTAATTATATCGTTGAAGGTTTATTCAACAAGATCTTAAGACTGTGGTTTAATTACAAAAATGAAAACATATTATTACAATCAAAGTAAGTATAAAACAATATTTGGCTGTAATGAGCAATGGAAATTTTTTAGATAGTTCAGTGTCTGTCATCCAGGAGCCCCTCTGTTTGTCCCAGATGGAGGATTTGGGGATCCAGGATTTCTTGTGTACATGTATATTTTAGACTACTTTTACAGCCTATTACCTCAATTTCTACTCATTTGAAACTCAGTTTTGGATACAAATTCAAATGTCTTAAGTGCTTGTATATTTGGCCAAGCATTTTAAGTGATTTGACTTCTCATTCCGTTTGTTGGAACACATATAATTCTTTGGGGATATCAGTTCTATTTCCCCTTTAGTCCTAGTAAGTCCAACTTATTAGTGTTCATACTCAGTCCTGCCATCCAATTTGAACTTTTTACTTTACATTTTCCAAAAATAGTTGAGGCCATTCGTGTGTTCATAGCAAAGAACATGCAGAGTATCAGGTTGAAGCAGGATGCATTAAGTTTAAGATACCTTTTGGGATATCTTTTCGATTACCAGTTTTCTCCAAAGGCCACACTTGACACATTGTTTGCATTAGCTAGTTTTTTTCGTTTGGATTTACCCATGAGTTCATGCAATTGTTTTCCCTTGAGTTTTTCTTCATTTCCATGTCACAGGATAGGTACTACTACTTTGTTGTTATCCAATTCATTCCCCCTCAAAGGACAAAATGCCGTTCCAGAGGCTTCTGACTTCGGTTGAAACATTGTGTAAAGCCAGTCTACGACCTTTCACTTTGCTATAGAAATTTTTTATTAATGGAGTGTTTAAAAATGGGGCAAAGACTGACTTAAGACTTTAATAAATCTTGGAAATGACCAGGTGTTTCAGAAGTTAAGTTCTCCCTCATTACCCCGTAACACTGCCTCCTGTGAGGCTACCTGAGACATATTGTACAATAACTGTGTTCTGGCAGCTGACTCCGAGTAGCTGGTGTTAACCTCTCCCGATCCCCTGATACATACAGATTATTCCTGTTAGAATGGGCTGGTGAATGAAAAGACCACAGTTAATGGGCATTACTTTAATGCAGAAGGCCAAATCCTATTATCCTGTGAAACAGACAGTGCAAATAGTATTTGTGTAAAGGAGCCCCACTGGGACAAGGAGAAATGGAGCCCACTGCCCTCCCCATCCTTACTCAGCAAAACCTTGCCAGTTCTGCAGCTGTTTTTGTGAGTAAGGGGGGTTGGCCCATAGAGCTTCTCACAGAACCTATTTCTGGCAATAGGAAGGTGCTCACTGATATTAGTGATCCTGCTGAGGGACTGCCACAGAGAAAGGTTGGCCATGTGGTTTGTGCTGCCATCTCCATTGCAGTTTCTGAAGTAGCAGCGTGTTCTCCATGCTCACGGTACTTTGATCACATTTCCCACTACCTTCCTCAAATTAAAAAGTACATTAGGTGGGTTACGCTGATTACAGTGTGCGCGTGAAGTTATTTGATATATTATTCACCAACAAATATAAGATAAAAAGTAAATCTGCATATAATTATCTACAACTGCTGACTGACTTACAATTAACTTTGAAAAATTGCTGGTTTAGGAGATATCATAGATTACAATTTTAAATATAAGGAGCTTCAGAATAGCTCTCATGATCAGCACTAGTACAAGGTATTCAATGAAGGATTAAATCCCTAAACTACTCATCAGCTGTATCTCCTGTCTTATCAAATTGTAAATATATTATGCTGCATTAAACTATGAGCATGCAACTAATTAAAGTCGGGCCTGTTTTAATATCAGATACTCCTCCCCTGACACAACAAAAATGTTCTAAGGACATACCTAAGGAGTGTTAACAAATGAAAGTGATTCCTTCTCAAGTGATGCTGTGCTCCAACAGCTTTTTGTTTTCATTTCAGAGATTTTGTTTGTTTGTTTTGGGGTTTTTTGGGTTTTGGTTTTTTGGCGTTTCTTTAGTTCGGGTTGGTTTTTGGGTTTGGTTTGGGTTTTTTTAAAGAAAAAGAAGCAGGGGGAAAACCATGCAGTCTTTCTGGAGAAACAACTTGGGGAAGGCCTTAATTCTATTCATTCCACACCTGGCAGCCCACAGGAACTGACCAAGGGATTGCAACCAAGGATTTGCAAATAGTACCTGAAAGACACACAGCTGAAATTTGTTTCATTTACTAATATTTTCAATAGATTCTGATGTTAAATGCTG
This sequence comes from Picathartes gymnocephalus, assembly GCA_013390045.1. Lineage (NCBI taxonomy): Eukaryota > Metazoa > Chordata > Aves > Passeriformes > Picathartidae > Picathartes > Picathartes gymnocephalus. The sequence continues at coordinate 23,205 of WEKY01004895.1, forward strand.
CAAAGTAAGAAGGTAATCATCCAAATTTTTAGAGGAATGCAGTATAAATTTATCTGAAAGATCAGAGAAGCCTAGCCAAGACAAGAGAGGCACAACTCAGAAGCACAACTGAGCATCATTTGCAAAACTGTTTATTTTAGTTGCTTTTCCTTGTTTCAAACTCAAATCAAGAGATGCCGTTGTACAAAAATCAAGGAAAAATACCAGAACTAGTCATCTATGAAAAAAACATAAAATATGTGAGAGAATATGTATCAAGAAGTCTTTCAACAAAAGCTAGACTTTTTTAAAATTCTTTGTGTAAGCCTCTAAGATTTTTGTGTCACTTGGAAGTTTTCATACCCCAAAGACCTCAAAAATATGATGCTATTAATGTTATTCAGCAACAATAGACAAATATATTTTGATGCCAATATGATACAGTACGATAGAAAACCCATAGGTTAGAGGGGTTTTTGGGAGTTTCTACATTTCCCTTTCCTTTTTTTAAATTCCTTTCCTTTCCTTTCCTTTCCTTTCCTTTCCTTTCCTTTCCTTTCCTTTCCTTTCCTTTCCTTTCCTTTCCTTTCCCTTCTATACTTAGGAAAAAAAAATCTCAGCAGGAAATTGAAGAGATTTACCAATAAAATCAATAAACATTTGCAGACTGTTGGTAGTGATACTGTTGAGATAAGGTAGGATTATGTCCCTGATTGCTCAATGTTTATTTCAGGGATCATATTTTTTTAATAGAAGTGAATCAGAACAGGGTGGGTTTTTTCCCCTCCTGGCATGGGATTCTGTAGATTTCAGATACAGAGAAATTTTATCTAACTTGTTCCTTTTAAGTGTTTAACAGTTATTGGCATTGAAAAGTATCCTGGTTTGAACTAAAAGTTTCTTTCTTCACTCCCCCAGGTTAATTTGTTGGCTTTTGGGGTGATTATTTATAAAGTATTTCGACACACTGCAATGTTAAAGCCAGAAGTCAGTTGTTATGAAAATATAAGGTAAGTTTGCCATCCAGTAAAAATTCTACCTTCTGTAGGTTTAAATACAGACAGAGATGAGTATTCAAAAGTAACAGTTCAATATCCTGAGATTTGTAGAAAAAGAAAGAGTTTTTTTTTTATTACCCTTATATATATTTGGACGTAAATTTTGCAACCATCATTCCCACTGAACAATACCTTATATGGTGAGGTGTGTGTGTGAAAGATGTACAAAGAAAATGAGGCTGATGGCAAAGTTAAAACAGAACTTGTCCTTTTTCCTTAAGTATTTTCCACAGCCTCTATGCAAGCCAAAACAGAATTCAAAACTATGCCTGAAATGAGACCAAAATATTTGCCTTGAAGTAACAAATAATTCAGTGATAAGAGATTGGAGCCCATCATGTTACTTGGGAAAAGTCTGCAGTAGGACATCTTGCTTCTGTGGCACTGGGAGGATGAAGTGGATTCTCTCCAGGATTTTACTTTGCATGCTGCTATGATTTTTCCATCAACTCACTCTCTTTAAAACTGATTTATAGGGACCTTGAAAACCGTTTTTGCAGGAAAAGCTGAAGTGTACTACAGGGAACATTGAAAACAACTTACTGTTTGTGTTGCTTAGGAACACTCCTGCAGTTTCAATGCATTGCACTAGATTTATAGTTAGGATTTAGCAATTGTTTGATTTATTACTTTCTCTTATTCCTCACATTTCATAGCTTCATGTGGTGACCTGTTTCTAATGAAGTTGAAAATTATTCATTTTCAGGGGAACAGTGCTAAAAACGTATGCTGTTCAAAAGAAGTCCTGCAATGACTGAGCTGAGAATGAATAAGTAATCAGTGGCTTCATTTCCAAGACAACATGCTGTAATTTGCTCAAGTCTGTGAACAGTGCTCTACAGCATCTTAGAAAAAAAAATCGTAGCAAATCAGTTCCTACAATTTTAAAGCATCAATATGCTGACCCAGGAACTATTTGAGAGTACTTGTGTTATAAAAACGATTACTTTTTCTTTTTTTAAGAGACAGAATTAAAAAAAGAGTCTGGTTTTACAACTAGCACCATCCTCTGCAGTGAACCTGAGAGGCAGCCTGGGAATCCTTTGATGTCATGCACATACAGTGACCTAAGAGCATACTGAACATTTTTCTGGTTCTGTGTTTTTTTTGGCTTGTTTTTTTTTTGAGGAAGATAAAGGGGAGGAGGAAAAGTCGGGGAATGCTTCATAACAGACATATGTTTTTCCTTGGGGAATTACACTAACAGTAGATTTAAATCAAATCATATGGTGCTGCAGTACACCAGAGAAAACATATCTGAAGATTAAAGAAGTCAGTGTTTTAAGGCCCTCCAATTTTACTCCTTTGCTCTTCCGAAGTGATAATGTGAGTTTGTTCATGCTACAGTGCTACAGCACACCCTGAAGAGCAGCCCCTGCACTTGCACTTCACAGGCCTTTGCAGCTGTGAAAAAATTTCCGAGGCAGCACTCACCACCCAAAGTGGAGAAAAAGGGAAGTAGCCTGTGCCTGCCAGTTCACAAAGTTTTCTTCCTGTCTAGATCCTGTGCCCGAGGTGCCCTTGCTCTCCTGTTCCTCCTTGGGGCTACCTGGATTTTTGGGGTCCTCCATGTGGTCCAGGGATCTGTGGTCACTGCCTATCTTTTTACAATCTTCAATGCGTTCCAGGGGATGTTCATCTTCATATTTCTTTGTGTATTGTCTAGGAAGGTAAGTGCCCTGCTCCCTGTGGGAAGTGACTCAGTCTCATGTCCCTACACTGTCCACCTGCCCAGCCCTGAAGTTGAGTTTCTCCCTTCAGCGGATGCAGAACCTCTGTCCAGTTTTCACGTTCTCACATATTTTCTCCAGTTTTAAAACTGAAGTATGAAACATGGAAAAACAGGGCTTTTTAACTGTAAAACTGGTTATAGTGTCATTAACCTGATGAAATAATACAATGTGTGCTATAAAACTTCCTTCCACTCTTTTCAATTACCAGCAAGATTCACCCACACTTCCCTGGGACAATACTTTCTTTGGTGTTCTGTCCTAAAGGAAAAGTCAGCCCCACCTTAAAACATCTAGTGACAGGAGCAGTACAAAATGCATTCAAAGTCATATAGACCTGTTAATAAATCTATTTCATAATTGAATTCAATATTTTTATTTCAGATTCAGGAGGAGTATTATAGATTGTTCAAAAATGTTCCTTGCTGTTTCGGCTGCTTGAGATAAAGGGAAGGAAAACACCCAAAAGCATGTCAGCAGAAGAAGGAAGGACCTACATACTGTTGTTATGGATATTACTGCAAAATATGGTATTGTGAAAGTATGAAATGACCCAGTGAGCAGGCATATCTCTCAACTGAATTACTGGTTTTGTACATATATATGCATTCGTGGAGAACATCTGTATTATTCTGTATACAAACAGTATACAAAACAAACTGGATCATTGCAAAACAAATATTAATATAGACAAGGGAAAGAAGCAAATTTCTAAAAAACCTCAAGACTTCATGACTGAGGTTTTGTTTCTAATATTAAAAATATCTGCATTTCTTGAAAGCAAGACACCAAAAACCAACCGGCACAGCAGATTTTATGAAGTACTTTGCTAGTGGAAACTTGTTCACCATCCTTTTGTAGTAATGAACTTTTTACATTAAGTCTTACGTGACCATCTGCAGGGAATGGGTTCCATTAAAGAGTCAATAGATAAAGATCTGCTTCAGCCTAGACTTTTGAAAACATTTCTTTTAATTTAAAGTAGATTAAAAAAGGAATTTGTTTAATATTATTCTCTTATCACTCTGAAATATATATTTGTATATTAATCAATCCTTTATTTTTATAACTTCTAAAGAACTGTTTAGATCTAAAGAGCTGAGGTCAGATCTGATACAAGAATGGTGGGACAGTCATTTTATAACTGAAAGATTATTTTGTGAATACTTTGAAAAAGATTTGGTTTTTGTTTTATTTAATTTTCAAAAAGACTGAGATCTGTTAAACTGGCACTATGATTTTGGAGGCTGTGGGAAGAAGATGCTTTATGGGTTTGTCTGTTCATAGAGATACTTGGAACCCAGACTTTGTAGGATCAAATTAAAATGGTAGAAATCACTCATGCAGAAGAGCACAGCTTTAAATTCAAGGTAATGTGCCTCTGTACCGTGTAAACTTGCAATTACAGCAGTTTTCTCTACTCATAGCAGCTTTGAGTCAAGCAGTTGTCTTCCTCTGAGGCTCCTGGGTTCAAAACAATCCTGCACTTAACCTTGGGAGAATATATAGAACTACTGAAATCAAAGGGAATATCGAGGTGCAAGTTTGGCAGATCAGAGCATAAACACAATGCATCAACCATTCCACCTATGGCATCTGACTTATATGAAAAGTATGATTTAATTTCACCCTTTTAGCACTCAAATTATGTGAAGTGCTGAGCAATTTCCTGCCTTCTCAGGAAGTGTCTAGGATCTCAGATGAAGCCCAGTATTTTTACCAGTGAGGCACTGTACATATGTAGTTGTTAATAAATCCCACTGTTGTGTTGTCTGTTGAAATAAAGCACTATTCTGAATTTTATTTATATTAAAGGAAATCTTTTTTTAGTAATGGTCAACTTTGGTTTTTATCTTTTGTTCCATATACACAAGGTTTCCATTGTATGCACTGCAATGACAGGCTTCATTAAGTATGTTCCATGCCTGTGTCAAGTTTTTTGAAAAAAGAGGAGTCTATTTTTCAAAAAAATACTAAAGAAATCTCCTGATCCTTTGAATGTAAACTATGTGAATAAACTAGAGTGCTTTGCTTTCACATTTTGACATTTCCATTCATTTAAATAAATACAGTGGTAAAAGTTCTCATTGTTACATATCATTTGCCCTCAATTATTTGCTGTATTTCCTTTGCTTTTGTATATGTTATTCTAAGGTTAGGAAATGCAGATACATATTACTTAAAAGAGTATTTTTAGAAGGATATCTACCAGCCCATCATTTTTAATCTCCTGCAGAACTGTAACGTATAGTAAGCTGATCTGGACAAAGCATCTCTAGTAACTATATAATGACTTCAGCATGCTCAGGGAGATTGAAGAACGTTCCTTGGAAAGAAAATATATCATAAATGTTTAGCTTACAATGGTCTTTGTAATGAAAGAACATCCTTTATAGGAAAACTGCTCTCCTGTCTCTGAGTCAGATCTTCATTGAAACTCTGTTTTCCTTGCATACAAGGATGAGTTTTCATCTTTTAATACAGCACATAAACAGCGAAAAATTTTTTTAGATTCCCTGCCTCAGACCCTGAAGGATATTGCAATTGTCCTTCCTAGTGCATGTAGGTGTTCTGACAAGAAATTAAAGGGTTTATTTGTCACAGTCCTTAGTTCCACGAACCCCAACCCAGCAGAAAAAGAACTGACATTGGGCACAAATTGATAAAAGAGAAGTTTCAACAAGATATGAGGAAAACTCTTTTCACCATGAGGACAGTCAAGTGTTGGAAAGGATTGCCCAGAGAGTTTGTGTAGTTGTGTTAAAATCTTTGGAGGTTTTTAAGACTGCATAAAGTTCTCAGCAACCTGATCTCAACCTGACCCTGCTCTGAGCAGGAAGATGGATGAGATGACTCTCTGAGATCCCTTCCAGCCTGGATTGTTCTATTAGTCTATGGTATCAAATCAGAAAAATAATAATCAGGAATTAGTTACAATTTTATTATGCAGACTTGCACTCAAGTGCTATGCAAACTGTTTTTCCAAAAGTAAATTCATGTAATCAGTTTATCAGATCAAATTGCTGACTGGTTTGAAAACTCAGAATTCTTTTCAAAACCTTTTAAGATTACACACTTCTTAGAGGCATGTGATATGTCCAGTGGGGTCAACAGAAAAAAGAGAATAGAAAAGTAAGAACAAATCCATGATTGACCAGAGAGATAAAAAGTAAAATGTTAATGTTTTACTCTGAAAGTAAATACTTGATGAAGAAATTTTTTCCATTAAACTAAACAGAAATTTGTGTTCAGTGTTGCATTTCAAGGTATGTTTCAGAATAAGGTAAAGACTCATCTTTTCTGAAATAAATATTCCCCCAAAGAAGTATAATTGTATTTCAAAGAAACTGCAATATTATCACCATAGTCTTTGGGAAATTCAGTCTGCTGGAGCTGTGCTAATAAACAGATCTTCTGTGCTCTTTACCTACTGGAATGAAGCAGGTAGTCATTTAAAACGAGATAAATAGAGTGCAAATTTATTTCAGACTTTTCTCCAGTCTCCAGTTGTCACAGACCTTCAGCTCAGAACATGGGGATGCTCCTAAGCCAGGAATTTGGAGACTTGTTCACCTTGTTGACCACACATATAAAGCAATGCTGCACATTATTATGTGAAGAAAAAATATTTTCAGAGCTGATTCCTCCAGCTGCTATACCTCCAGCATCACTTTTCTCATCAATAATATCACTTTTTATATCTTTATCATAACAGTTCTTTAAAGCCCAGTTCATAATCACACTCTTGCCATGTGCCAGTTAATCCCAGGAGAAGCCCTACCTCCTTCTTTGAAACCTGCACAGATGAGATAAAAAAGTCAAAACCCATGAAAAAAGTTAAAACTTTCTTTCCTCTGGGAAAAGAGGTGGTAAGAGGAGGGCCCCTGGCCAGCAACTTCCTCCAGCCTGTGTTACTCTTTTCCTTTGGTTCTCATGCATTCAGTGCTGTGCTGTGAGGTTACAGAAAGGACGATGCCACCTCACCAAAGTCATCCCCCATGCAATTTTTATATAAAATTAAGCCTTTAAAGTGGATGCAGACTTGAAAACAGCTGATCATCAAGGCACTGACAGTCCATTTAAGCACAACCAAATTGTCAAATGCAAATCTGCTAAAGCATTTTCACAAGTTGCCTGGCTCCCTGCCAGCTCAGCCCTCACGGCACAGGCTGTGGGCAGCCTGTCCACGGAGATGCAGTCACAGAAGGACAGAACTCCTGTTTCCAGGCTCTGTATCTCCCTCCTGGAAAAACCTTATGGAGAACCAAGAGCCCTGGACACATCCAGGCTTTGCCAGGGGTCAGATCCATGGCCACACATGAAACCTGGAGGCCCTGGAACTGCTGCTTCAAAACAAGCTGCAAGATGTGACTAATATGAAATACAATAATTCCATCAACTTTACTGCTACACAGCAATATTGACAGCAGCAGTCCTACTGGGTCAGAAGAACAGAAAGTACAAAAAAAAAAATCCATACACACCAAAAAGTAACAGTAAAGCTGACTGTTGAGAATGTACTCTTTTTTTTTTTTTCCCAAGTGGAAGGAAAAACAATGCTTTAAAAGCACACTGATATTATCATGAAATATAAATTACGACTGATTCTATTTATGATAACAATTATGTTTTTTAGAGGCCCTACTTTACATCTTCCCAATGCAGGGCTGCACTTTTCCCAGAATTCCTTTTCCAGAACTATCCCTTTAAATTTGGCAGAAGCTTTACTTCTACAGATGTTGTTTTACAGCTCTTTGGTTTTTTCTTGTCTTGCTGGTAAGTACTCACATTTTATTGTGTTTACTCTTCTGGATTCCCAAGAAAAAAGTGTATTTTCATCAAATTTCATAACATAGAGGAATTTCCTCTGTTTCCTGAAGCATTGCTGAATATTCTAATTACAACTAGATCCAAGACTGACCATCAGTCTTCACTGCAGTGCAATAGGCACCTCCCTCCAATGTAAGCCTTTGTATTTATTGTAACTATTTATATAAATGCTGCAGTCAGCTCTCTAGCCACATAAACCTAACACCATTTAAATTAATTTTGTAAGACTTTTGTGAGAAACTGCTGAATAATTTAGTCAAATCCAAGTTGACTACGAACTGTTCTTCTTTATAATTACTAAGTTTGAAAACCATGTTTTTAAGAGGTGATCCTGTTTGCTTTGTTAAAATCCATTATATTTTAATCTGGGCAGGGATATTTTTCTCCTGTGTCTGGCCCACCATTATTTGGTTTAAGGGATTGAGTTAAAGGCAACAGTCTTCAAAATCCTATTCCTCTCTCTCTTTGAATGTTTCTGTGCTACGCAAACTTTTGGCATCACCTTGGCTTCTGCTGGGTTTCAGAAATAATTGTTGATGATACAGTAAATTTGTTTTCTCTCCCTTGTGTTTAAATCCCAATCTTACAAACACTCATGTATTTGCTCAGTTTTATGCACGACTAAGTCTTTGGCGTTAATGAGGCTGCTCATGTGCATAAAGTTAAGCATATGTGCAAGTGTTGTATGATCACAGTCTTAGGATGCCAATTTGCAGTAATAACAGATTTGCATAAACTCATGATCCCAAGCACTGGGCTTCCTGCTCATTATCAGTAGTGGAATTCATTTAGCTGTTTTTCATTCCATGATGTTTATGAGCCTTTTCTTTTTTTTTTTTTAAGTGAACTTCAAGTTGTTTTTATTACCACTCCTCAGCCGTTTTTGATTTTGTCTCTGTCACTTAACATATGTGGGGTATTTCCCTCCATTTACAAATGCCCACCTTAGCCATGTTAGTATGAGCTCATTTATGCTCGAGATGAAAGATCAGGTCACACATCTTAAGCTGAAAATATGCTCCTTGCTGTGTTAGAGAGCTGCAGAAATACCAATGGCAAATACCCAGCTAGGACTCATCAAAATCCTGTGCACAAGTCATGGCTTCTGCCGTCAAGGGGTTAGGCCCTAAATGAAGTGAGTAGCAGCTGTAACCCATTTAGTACAGATGCCAGCTAAGGGAGAGGCAGCTTGTACTCCTCTCTGGCAGGTGGGTCGCACTGAAGCAGAAAAAAGCAAACTATATCCTCACTGAAATTACAGTGCATGTCCTGCTGAAGGATAATCTCCCTTCTGATGCTCAGCTCTGCTTTGTCTTCATTACGATTGACACTTAATACCTATAATACAACTCCTAAAGACTTTGGGGTTTGATTCCTGGTTCTCAGAAGCAGTACTGTATTACCTCCCTCTCTAAATGGGGCAGGACCAGGTGTCCACGCTCTCCTGGCAGGTACTGATGAGGACACACCTACCAGAGACCCTCCCTCTCTGTGCCCCAGCTCCCACAGCTGACCTGCAGTTGTCTTCCAGCCCCCAGTCTAAGCCCCAGCACAGCTGAGAAGGCTGGAGTGCAACATTTGGCTTTGGAGTGAGTAAAGGACACCAGTGCTGCAATAGGGAAACAAAGGTGAAAACAGCGATATTTGGTGAGTAGAGAAACAAAGGCATGAATATGTCCTAACCCTAACATGTAATGCTTTCAAAGAGCGGGGGGGTGGGGGGGGAAGATAAAATAATAAATCCTGGGACAAAATAGACAGTTGAGAGCTATCATCTAGAGAACCTCATGGTTCCCTACCTGAATAACTGTATTTGCCAAAAGGAAAGGGGAGTAATGCTGGGGAAGAGGAGGTGATAGCACTCAAAGGAGGCTCAGGGTGTGGGGACAACACAGATTATAGATTACTGGGAAAATGAGAGTAGCATCAAATGGTAATTTTGTAAGGATGTCTTCCCTGAAAATAAACAAAAGTGAAAAAAAATCAACTGATTCTTGAAGCAACTCCAAATTATATCCTATATGCTATCTTTTAAATGAATGATTTGTGTGCAAAATTTCTATACTAAAAATATTACACATTAATGAATCAGACCGCATAATCTTGCAGAAAGATCAGGAAAAGGTTTACAGAAAGAGAGAAAAAGGGAAAGACCATGTGGTTCTGCACAGCTTTCATGAAACCATGAGAGCCTGTGGGATCTGCTTTTACTCTTGCATGGCTTGAATGGTCTTGTTTAGTTGCTTTTCCTCCTTTAAAACTATTATTTTCTTCAGAAAGTCATTATGTGTATGGAATACATGTGCTGCGAGCTACAAATGAGCAGCATCCTTCTGGATCTGGCAACCTTAGGTTGCATGCATTTCACAGATATTTTCTCTGCACAAGTTATGTGTGTGCAGAGAGGGTTGAACAGAAATGTGCTTTCTGGTCATGCACAGTGTACAATAGTTACATAAAACCATACTTTAAAATAAGCTATCCTTTCAAGTGGTCGGTGTTAACTACTTGAATAACCAAGAAGTTAGATTCTCTCTACTATGTACCATCTGCTTCAAGCCCATTCAGAAATGATCCCACATTTTGTGGCTATTTTAGGCCTCCTCCCCAGACCAAAATCAAAGCAATACTGACGGAGCATGGTACATGTGGCAGTTGTACCCAGTCTCTTCTATGCACAAGAGCTGCTGGAGAGGGGCTGTGTGTGGGGACAATGAAGAAACAATCTCTTCTCCAAGCCCTGTACAGTGCCAGTGCAGGCTGACCTCAGAGGCTTTACCTGTCAGGCTCTGCATGTAAGTGATACAGGTTGGTTGACAAAGCAAATCTCCTCTCCAGGAGTGCAGCCACGTTTCAGGTCTCCCCTTTCTATACCAGGAAGAGAGGAAGGGAATTTGTAACAAAGGCATGCTCCAGAAGTGGTTCTCAAGTATACTGCATGGAGGTGACAAAAAATTCTGTCCACTTTCATGACAAAAGCAGTGACTGAGATATGTTCTGGTTCAGGCCACTTTAGGTGCTGTTTGTAATAACCATACTGGAGTTGCAGGGCTGGTTCCAGCCACTGCCTGGCTCTGGCTGTGCCATCAGGACAGAGGGAGGCATGAGGGATACAGCTCAGGACATGGTGCTGCCAGGCCAGTGCGCCCACCATAGCAAGGCACCGGGCTCTGGGGGAGCAGCAAAAGCCAAGCAGGAGGCTCCCAGGGAAAGCTGCACTGGAATTCTGTGACAAAGTCGAGGGGGAGAAGGAAAGTGATGTCGGTAATAAAGCGTCATGCTCAGCACTCTGTGAGGGCATGTTTTCTGTGCTCTGTACCACTGGCACAGTTATGAGTGCTTCCATGGGTCCCCGGGATTTCACAATTCTTTACTTTAGGGACCCTAAATTTCAAATTGTATCTCCCACATCTGTCAATAATGAAGGCAGCAAAACTTTGGAGATTTCTGAAAGCCAGCTGGAGCCACAGAGAGCAGTATCTCTGGAGGCCAGCCCAGGAGGAAGGTGTTAACCCTCTTAGGGCTGGTGGAGAAGCAGGAAAGCCAGTTAACAGCACTAAATAAATGAGTCTCTGTGTGTCTCAAAGCCTTAACTGCAATTATTTTCAGTACAGCATGCTTTCTTTACCAGCCCAGGGCCCTCGAACACACGCTCACAAGGGGAGTGCACAAAGAGGCTGTGCTGTGTCTCTGCAGGTGCTGCAGAGTGGAGGGTCTGGAGCACAGGGCAGCAAGGGCAGAAACGGCAGCGAGGAGCATCCTCCAGGCATTGTGTTCCGCCTTTTACAAGGCAGGAACTCCCCTTTCTTAAACAGCTTTGTTCCCCTACCAGGGGCTGCTCCCCGAGGCTGCATCTGATTGTAGTTTCCAAGCTCTGGCTTGGCTCTCGCAGACGCTATTCCTGTAACAGACAAGCCTGCTCCTCTGCCACGTATTTGTTTAAATGGGTTCAAAAGTTCTCAGCTTCCTGACAACTTTTTTTTCCCCCTTTGTTTTATACCAGTCAGTTAATTTGCTAACATCACCCTCCATATCTTCTGATCTTAGGCAAGCTGGCTGGCTTTACTTGTGCCTTTATCGCCACATTACAGCCAGCAGTGAGGAATGCAGGTCAGAAGGGAAATAAGAAGGGACGGCTCTTTTGAAATGGGGAGGAGCAAGGTCAGGGTTGTGGGGCAAACAGGAGAGGGTGGAAGTGCAGACAAGGGATGTCCTTTAAAAACAAACTCATGCTGCACTAATCCAACTGCTATTCATCTTTATCCCCCTCTGCTTATACATTGCTAGAAATCTCTTTTTATCTTCCTTTGTCTCTTTTTGTTATTCTATTATAAAGTCTTCACAAAACCATCTATTTTTCTTATACATTTTATAAAATGCTCTGAGTATTTCACAACACGCTTTTATTAACTTCTGATCAAGAAGTCTGTTTCAAATCAAAACATTAGAACTGATCATTTTCACAAAAGGTGATGGTTTTTGTTTTGAGAACACTACCTTTTAGTCAGAATTTTCATCCTAGCCAACAAAGAACTTTTTTATCTCTTTTCCAGTTACTCCAGATTTATAAGAGTGAGAATGAAAACAGACTGCAATTTTTGTCATCATTACAAAAGAGACAGAGATTTAGAAGAAAAAGACTCATTGAGCAATTATATTAAAATGAAATTGTGATGTTTGTCTTTGGTAGCGTCGTGCTTGTTTATATCAGTGGAATGATCAGAGGCACTCATATTTTGTTTTTTCCACTGCTCTGCATGTCCTTGGTGAACAGGACAGTCCTGCTTTTTCTCTCACAATGTTCTTCCAGGTCATGGTTGAGCACAGAGACGTGACCATGAGGAAACTTGCCTTTACTTCTGCCAGCCACATACTAGTCGATAAAGAGAAATCCATTTTCTTTCTACCTAGCACTAAAGTCCTTTTTTTCTTTTTGTGTGTGTGTGCGTGCAGCAAAGCAAACAAAAGTTTAAAGTAAACTTTTTCAAATAACTCTTTTTCCTGGCAGAACTTTCCTTGCCTTCTGCTGGCTGAAGGGCATTGTAATTCATGCAATAAAAGGGGAAAAGATCTGCTGGTAGAGATTGTTTACTTTAAACTTCTGTTTGTTTTGCCTCCACTCTGGGAAAGAATGCAATATTTCTATGAAGCCCTGTTAAGTTTTTTTTCTTCCTTTGACTGACTTGAGCACTGGAGAAAGCACCCGATCAACAAACAGGAAACCAAAGGACTTTTCCATCCCTGTAGGACACAGATAGCATGAACTGTTGCTCTGCAAGCTGCTTTTAACTGATCCTCTTTGTGAGTGAGTGGATGTTACCTGGTAATAACCCATATGCTTGGGTCAAAATTTTCAAACCAATCCCCTAAGCTCAAGCACCCCACTGAAACCTATGATGGAGTTACTAACCATTTCAGATAATAATTTTCATATAAAATAAGATACATAAGCATGAAACTGTGGGTGTAATTAGTAGGTCAGCATTCATGGAAATACTGCCAGTTTGAAGATCCGGGTTTCAGATCCAGTGTCCAGGCTGACAGACCAGAAGTGCAGATCTAGGAGTTGGTCCTTATACAGAGAGAGAGGTCCATCACATGTCAAAGTGCCAAGGTAGTTGCACACCACCGGCATTGGTTTGAGGTGCCTCATCACTTTGTGGGCAGCAGCTCACAAGCTGCTCACCCTAAAGCAACTGGAAACTGAGTTTCCCTTTTCCGTTGTCACTTGCTGTGGACTCTGTGTGTGTTTCCTCCTTACTGAAAGAGGTTGAGGCTGAGAACATGGAAAGGGTCATATGGACAAAATGCTTAGTCCAGAGTGATGTTTTTCAGAGTGGTGTGGCATCTGATGTGTTGTATTTTTTTCTCACTAGAAAAAGAGGAGCACAGCAATAGTCTATCCTTTTGATGCAGACATGAATGCTAGAAAGGCAACTGCTGTCATTGTGTGCTAGATTCAGCATTTCTGGGAGATGTAACCTACATCCAGTTGCATAATAACAGAGCAAGGGTTGTTTTTTACACTCCTGATTCATAGCCAACTGCAGTGGTGGCACTGATCCACTTACCCTGAAGTGCCTCGTAACTGGGAGCAGAGGTGCAGGTAGCGTGTGCTCCAGCTCCCGTAAGGGTTCGAATCTAAATCGCTGACTTTTTGGGAGTGTTTGCCAGAAACCTGCCCATGAGGTGCACTCAGTAGAGTAGGGGTATTTTTTCCTGGCAAATCGCAGCTGCTGAAGGAAGGAATCATGGGCCCAAGAGGGGCCCAAGTGTCTCTCCCTTTGGAAGTGCCTGAGACAGTAGGTGGAAGCCTGTGCTGTGACAGCTCCTTCCAAAACTTCCCCCCAGCCCACCCCCACCTTCTCATTTATCCCTGCTATGGGTGAGCAGGAAAAGCAACAGAACAAAAAGAGCCTGAGGCTGGAGACCAGGAGTCAGGGCTCCTTCTTGCTGCTGTCTCAGCTATGCAGCTTTACTGACAGCCAGGTGCTCCAGCTTTCTTACCCACAAAGATGTGTCAGGGAAGGGAATGCAATTCTTCTCCTTCCCCTTCTCTTTCTACTAGAAGAGTAAAGTTGACACTAAGATGTTTTTGAGGCACTCTGTGTTGATGGTCATAGGTGTTCACTGGCCTCCCCCTTCAAACTGTGCTAGGCAGGGGACTTGAGTGCCACTCAGTCACACATCCCCATCTACCTGCTCCGCTCTGTGCAAATGCACAGGCCGAGCTGAAGATGTCCACACAGCTTGGATTCAGGCAGGGAGACATCTGGGGTTGCAAGAAAGATGCTGATAGCAAATTTGGGGGTCCCAATGTTGGCAGTTGGCCTTTAAAAATCTTGATTTGCCTTCAGCTTCCATAAGATCTGACCCTAAAAATTGATCTAGAAAGTGTTAGATTTATTTCAGCAATATGGGCTCCATCCCCAGGATGTTCAGGAACATAGATCTTCAGAGCCAGGAAGGATTAAAAATTTCAGCTCCTGTGTAATGAAAAACTAAGAACCTTATCTGAAAATGTCTGCCTCGAGCTCCCAGCTTGTGACAAAATATTGCAAGACTCTTAAAATTCCATGATTTCAAGAACTCTTGCCCATTCAGCCCCTTTCTCTTTCTCTGGTCTGCTGCAGTTCTTGAATAGAAAGCTCCTGAAAGTATGTATGTAAATGCAGGGCATTTTACAACATGCTTACAAGGCAGGCAAATGGGTCAGGCCTTTGAGGAAGCATGAATAGGTTAGGATTATAATTCATTGTAATGTCATGGCAAGCTGCATTTTCAAAGGCCTAAGTTCTCCAATTTTAGCCAATAAAAAATTTAAAGGGACAAAAACCCAATTTGTTTTAAAAATCAATAAAATGTACAGCTTCTTTATCTTATTAGAAGAGGCTGTCGGTTGCAGTCAACCATTGTCAACAGGCTGTTTGATCTATCAGCAAAACAAATCATTACAAGGAACACAGCACTGCTGCTGTGACTTTTGTGGTGTTTTTGATGAGGACTGGCAATACTTCTATTCCATTACAAGATTTGAAAGTGAATTTGTCAGAGACACACCCAGGCTTAAGGTAGGAGAGGGAGGTTTAAAAATAATTAATTGTGCTGTTCCAAATAACTCAATAGATTAAGGATTCATTCACAATAAAGCAATTCCCTGTCTCTGTGGTTGGTATTTAAATCTAGGGTGGCATTAAGTGCTGGTCTGCTTCAGCCTAACCTCAGCACCGCACAGGATTAGAGGACGCGCATGGCCGCTCTCGCGTGGGGTAGCTGAGAGGAATGAAGTGTGCACTGAACAAAAAGAGACAGGAAGGAGGGGAAAACATGACAGCCTGGGAGGGGGCGAGGGGCTGTTTGGCAGTTGTTTTGCACCATGGTTGTGGTCATCCCCGTACACAGTGGCCCTGGAGCCCATGCTGGCACCCAGCACCATTGCATCCCTGAGACACATAAGCTGGATACCCCTGGAAAGGGGACCCTCCCTGCCATGCCTGCACTGCTGCCTCAGGCCCTCCACAACTGTCCACTGTGTTTCTCTGTTTTCCTCCCTGTAGATGCTGGGCCATATAATAAGGTGATGAAGGTAAGATAGTGCAGGCTGAAGTACGGATATGGCTTCTTTAGACGTGTTTCCCCTTTAGGAGCTTCCCCAACTCCATGGCATCCCTCCTGCAGCACCAGGGCTACTCACCAAATCCAGCTGCTGACACGTCAGGGTCAGGACAGGATTTCCTTCCTTTCAGTGTTTCAGTCCCACCAGAGGGAAAATGTGCAGCCTTGAGGGAAGGGATACCTTGGGATTAAAACAGATCTGATGCTGAGATGATAAATGTGGGACAAAAGCTCCTGTGAACAACACCTTCCTAATTCAAAGGTAATGCTAATGGAAGTCATATCCTTAGGTCACATAATTCCTGAAATAATCTACAAAGTAGCAGAGCAAGTCAAGGAGAACTGATTTGAAGCTCCTCCTCCACCTCAGACTGCTTTTTAGGCACTTAGCTTATAAGAAAAAAAATCTCATCCACCTGGCAAAATACGGGGGGCTGGGAACAGCAGCACCTCTGCTGAGTCTCGTCTGTAGTCTTTGCTTTGGGGTGGGAGTGCACCCCAAACAGAACAGAACAGGTAACTCTATGCCCGGGAAAGGGATGTCCTGGGAAGGGACTGTGGACAGTCTTCCTGAAGAGCCAGGTTTGGGATCCCCCTCTGTAGCCTTTGGAGCTACTTCAGAAGCTGCTTGAAGCTGGATGGGTCCCAGAATCGTCAACAAGCTGAGTAGCCTCTCACAGTCCTGCTGTGAGCTGATTATCACATCTAACAAAATAATGTGCTGGAACAAATAACACTTCAGGCTCTGTTGTTTCAGGTCAAACGTAGTCCTACTAAGTATAAATTTATAATAAGAGCCACAGCACTATGAGTTTCCCAATAATCAGGTTTAATTCAAATGCATAATTCAGACCCTTGCAGGGACACTCTCATCTTTGGATGCTGGAATTTGGGGATTTACACACATAATTCCCATTAACACTAGTAGGAGTTACAGTATGCATACATATATTCCCCTCTAGATGCAGGCATTTCCCCCTGGGGATAATAACTGAGCATTAAATTCTCCTTCCATGAGGGTTTGCAGTGGTGCTGCACACGCTCAGCCATGAGCCTCCACTCCCTCCAGGAAGGGCGCAGCGGCCAGGGGCTGTCCCCGGCAGCGCGGAGTGAGCTCCCCCGCGGCACGGCGGCGCTCACCCGCGGGACGCTCACGACAGAGGCTGCTGTCGGCGACGGAAGCCCAGGGAGCGCCGCCCCGCCCCGCGCTGCGAAGCGCGCCCGCAGCCCCGGCGCCCCGAGGCGCGGAGCCCGAGTGCCACCTGCCGGGGACCGCCACAGCTGGAAACCTCTGGCACCGCTGGCCAGGGCGGAAAACCCAGCCCGACACCAAGGGGCATAAGGTCCGGGGCCGCAGCAATTGAGGTGGGGTAGCATCAGGAGGATGCTGGGTGGGAGAGGAATAAGAAAACACATATTCCCTCTAATTCCACGCAGAATTCGTATGTGTGAAAAAAAAAAATGGGAATAGGTTTGTTGGAGTAGTTAG
The DNA here is from genome assembly GCA_013390045.1 of Picathartes gymnocephalus. Taxonomy (NCBI): domain Eukaryota; kingdom Metazoa; phylum Chordata; class Aves; order Passeriformes; family Picathartidae; genus Picathartes; species Picathartes gymnocephalus. Next base: position 40,406 of record WEKY01004895.1, read on the forward strand.
CTGAAAGAAAATGAGGGCTGACCTTATTCTGTTTCCTGACAATTTTTTTTTTTTCAGTCATTAAGAGCACTGCTATGAAACCTCTATAAGGCACTTCACTTTAAAATGATTTAACCTGATGTTTAAACAAGCTGCCCAATCAAGGCCTGGAGCATAGCAGAATATCCTCTCTGAAAGTGTACTCATTATACTTTGTTGCATTTGTAATGTTTTGCAAATGCCTGCTTGTCTAAAAAGATCTACTCACATAAAATACATCTGCAGCATAACTGTGGTGGGGATGGAAGGCCATAAATACTGTATCGTGCCTGACCAAAATATATTCATTGTGTTCTGTTCCCTTTTCAGTAAGTTTGATGTTGACTCTGTTGAATTTAATAGGCTGATGCTTTTACAAAGCATGTGTGACAGATAACCTGGATTATGTAGAGGTTGACAGGGCAGTTGCTTTTGAGAGAGATTTTTGGGGTTATTTTTGATGCTGAAACTTCAGTGATATTCAGTGCACTGGTAGCTGCAGTGCTCCTCTTGCAGGCCCACTCTGCTGGTCCCAGCTTGCACAGCATAGAAGAGCTGAAGGCAGAGTCTCACTGATCCAGAGAGCCCTGTGTTGTGCCTAAAGCTGAGATGGCAGCACAACTTTTGTAGCACTCTGACTGCCGAACTAGACTTGGCCACAGTTCTTTCATGAACGCAGAAGTATAATTCTGTTGTGTGTATGGATTACGAATAATAACTTACCATCACTCTGTATGTAAAAGGCACAACTCAAATTTATCTAGCAACAGAATGTGGAATGCCCGTATCACCTTTTTAGTAGCTGTGTTTTAACCTAAACTGAGCTATGAAGTTACAACAATTTTGTCAGGTTTTTCTGGCTCCTTTGGATACCTCATAGAACTATCAAGTGGCACATGGAAAAGGTGTGTCCCCATGTGCAGACACACACACCCCCCAGAATTCACCCCTTCTTCACATACTGGGCTTCATTTCTTCATGAAAGCTTAAAATTTGTCTTTCTTCATAATTCTCTGTTTGCAAACATAAAAACTTTGTTAATAAATCTCTTCTATATGCTGTGAAATGCTGGAGGATCTCACAGCTCATTGCAATTATATGTATTTTAGATGAGAGAGGTGATGGCTTATACTTAGAGGCTCTGCAGAGAGTGTTGTGTGTTATGCTAGCGACACAGCTTTGGCTACAGGCCCTGATCCAAAGCCAGTTGCAATCAAACAGTCAAAGGTCATGTCTCCACAACAGGAAGAAGTTGTAATTGTAGCTTGTCCCAGGATTACCCTCGGTAGTTTAAGCCTGCCAGCATGAGAAGTAAGAACACACGCGAATGTGTAGTTGAGAGCTAGCAGAATGCCAAGGCCTCTGGCGCGGTTGGTGGTGCCTCCTGGAGCCCATCTCCCCAGGCAGGCACCAACAGTCCCGGCCTGTGACCGCCACTGCGCCACCAGCGCGTCCTGACACCTGGGCACGCACGCGGCAGCCCTGCTCACAGGGGCACGGGGACCTGCAGCCACCACCCTGCCTCCGGGACACTGTGGCCAGGACCTGCCTCCTCCCTGCCCCAGCTCCCGCTGCAATCCCCCGTGAACCACGCAAGGCCATGAGCGCCAGAACAGGTGTCCCAACTGCCCTTTGTCCCCAGGACAGGATAAGGCTGTCCACATGCTGGCAGGGTAGCTGCTGGAAAGTGATGATTGGTGCCAGCTGCCATTAGAGGGGAGAAAAATCTAATCTCCATAGCCTGGCAGATGGCCAAAGCTAAAGAACATGAATCAATTTTCAGAAAAAGACACGAGAGGCCCTTAAAAAGAATTTTAAAATGCATTATTCATGTAAAGATATATGTGTAATATATATAGATGTCTCTATAAATGTTTTGCAGAATTTGCATGATTTTTTTAAGATCCATAATTTAGGGTTCCAAATTATTATTTCAAACCTGCCTTGTTTAAACAGGATGGGATGTCTTCTTCCAATGGTGAGAAGTAGAAACAAAAAGTTGGTGAGTTGCACCCTTCCCATTCCAGGGTCCAAACTTTTCCTCTGGAAAGAAAGTTTCTTATTACCATATCTCCAAGTAGTTAATGTTCAGAGTGTATTTTACTGTAATAAATTGAAAAAATGGCTATGGCTCTATCTCATTATGCAAAACCAAAGGGATCTCATACTACTACTTTAAAAATGCAGAAAAGGTCATATATTTCTGCAGTATCTGCCTTAGAAACGGTTTGCTGTGAACAAAGTCACCGACTATTTTAGCTCAATATCTGTGAATGCTGTTGGGTCACCCTGCAATTTAGGAGAGTGAGGGGAAGGAAAGAAAACAAAGGCAGGGAAAAGAAAGGGGAGGAAAGAAGCTTTGCATTGCTACCCTTTCTTGAAGGCAGACTTTCAGCAGATCACTTTGACCTGTCTCCTGTCTACCTGTCAAAATGATTATTTGTTCTTTCACAGTGCCTAGAACAATTGCAGGGTAAGAGTTTGTTTACTCTTTTGCATCATATTGAAATCATTTACTTTTATAATTGTAGACAGCTGGAAAAGGAGTTAGGGAATAAGATAGGAACAAAAATTAAGAGGACTGGCAAGAAGGTGAAGGATTTTCAGACAGGGCACCAACCAATTTTAATGCTTGAGATGACATAACAAAACTCTTATTAAACACCAAAGACTAGCATATATCTTCTGTAACTGAAAAGTAAATGTTTCAATCAAATATCTTTCTCTCAACAGAATAGTAATAAATAGGAGCAGATAAGTTTTTTCTTTTACCCCCACCTTTATCAGAATCAAAAACTCAAAGCAAGGAAAGCTACTATCATCTGTCTCTGATGTAATACATGTATCTATTAAGTAAATGTCTGAAAAGCTCATTTAAATGCTCTGGTCTCTGCTCTTAGGCATTATGTGTGTTCAGTCCCATGTAAACCCTTGCAAAGCAAAACAAGAGCTCTTTTGCAAAGCCTCCTCTCCATTTCCCAGAGTTGGTTTTTTCTCTAAAGCCATTGGTTTTTTTCTCCTGAGTATAATACCATTGTTTTTATCTTGCTGCACTGTTTCTTAACAGAAGAATGTTTTAAGAACAATAACATAACATTTAGGAATAATAACCCCCCTGTCTCACGCTGGCACTGCTGTTCTTACTCACAAAGCCACACGTACTGTCTGTAACTAAAAGACAATACCTGAGAATGAACTTCAGAAAATAACTATTTACATTTTCTCTGTGCTGCCACCAGGGGCACTGAGTCTTTTTTGGTCCAAGTGGGATAGCTCTGTATGAGCCTTAGTAGCAATTTGTTTCAGAAGATTTCCAATTAGTCATGGATATTTTTCAACAGCCCGGCCATACTGTGCTTAGTGACACACTGTACAGAGGAATCTCCTTTTGTTCTGAAACTGCTATTTGCACTTCTGTTTGATTTGTCCCAGTCTTCTTATTAGAATACAAAGTGAGCCATTGTTTCCATTTGCTACCTAATCTTTCCATAATTACAAAATAATGGGGTTGGTTAATGGTTTTGCTTTTTACCAGAAAAACAAAATTCCCTCATAATATTCTTACAATTATTGTGCCAAGGGAACATTTTTTCACAAATTTCTATGCAAATATAGGTATGGCTGGGATATGTGCTTATATTTGAACAGTTATCTATAATGCTTCTTTAGTTGCATCAGAATTACCTGCTCACTAGTATTCAGCATCAGAGAGTTAGCAATACTAACTTATGTTAAATTAATCTTTCAAGGCTTTTTATAAGTGTTAATTGATATTTGGGTTGATTTTCTTTTTCCTCCACCTAGAAGAGAGGGCTTTGCAGTTCCTGTGCATATATTACTGCAGGTCTGTAGTCCCCTCCTTAGAGCTCCTGACATGTTCCAATTTCTGGTCAGGCCCTTTAAAAAGAATCACAACAGTCTGTGCAAATATTTAATTTACTTTATTCACAGATCAGGTATATGAGAACACTAAAACTATGAGCCCTTATTGATTGGGTTTTAGTGAAATCAGAGTAGAAATTCATGTTCCAGCTGATTTTCAGACAGCCACTACCACAGAGCAATTCACTGATGGATGTCACGAAACAGGAGGTCACACCACAGCATATGCACTTGGTTGTGCTGTGCAGTGACTTCATTTGTATGCAGCAGGGACAGTGAAGTATGGGGCTGCCTCTGGAGGGAACAGTCAATTCTGCAAACATTTATGACACTGCAGACTAGTCCAGGGAAGTTTACCTTGCCCTTGTCTTTGTGAAATGCTTTGTCGATCAAGGTTATCCGGTCAGAGCTTTCCTGGAGTCTCAGCACAACCAGTTCAAGGAGCAAAGGGGTGGAGGGACATTAGAGGGAGTCTTTAAAGCGTGTCTTGTGGAATAATTTTTAGAAAAGCCGCTGTACCAGGACTTGAAATTTCTGATTCCATTTTCCAGGGATTGCTTTGGACAAACAAGAAAACTTTAGCCTTTCTGTATCTTGCCACAGCTTAAGAACAGGATGCAGATCTTTTCTCTCCACCATTTAAGGTCATCTCATTGATTCTTCCTGGTGTGCGTGGGACCCCAACTGCAACTTGGGTCTATAGATATAATTTTATATCATTTTGAATAATGAACATGTAAATAAACTCTTACTGAATGTTTGTCTGAATAAATGGCATGAGGATAGGAAAGGAAAGGTAGATTCATGCCTGCACTGGAGCTTTGGTAGAGGTGAAATCTAAGCCTAGGTTTTCCACAACCCAGATTTTGTTCCTGCTCCATATTGTGAAAGGCACCATCACTACTTGTTCTTCTCTTTCTTCTATTTTAGCAGTGATCCCTATGAATCAATCCCTTTATTTTCAAGTGCTTATTTTCTAAAATCTCAGAGGATATCTCAAATTATTTTTTTTTTTAAATCAGCTATAATAAACATTTTTATTTAATCCCAGGCAATATTTGTTTCAATTGTGGATAATTCTAGGAAAAAAAAAGTTGGGTTCCAGTGGGCATGAGATTTCTTGGGGACTTTTAAGAAATTTCAGTGGTGAATCAGAAAAATAAATTACTTTAACTGGTCTTTTCTTAGACCTTTCTTCATACAACCTACACATCTGTCACTCATTTCTCTGCCTTTCTTCTTTCTTTTTTTTTCTTGTATTTGTTCATCTTCTCCCAGGATCATTTTTAAGAAGAGTCATCTCAGGTTTGCATTTTCAGATGTACTACTTGTTATCTTGCAATCTGCAAACAAATAGTCTTTTGTATCTCCTCTATCCCACTGAGATCAAATGCTGAAGAAACAAGGCCACAGGAGCTTCTCTTAAATATAGTTTCAATGACAAAGGGGGATCTACTTATTTGCGTTTCCATTTATTGTTTTCCTGAAAAAATAAAGTAACTCTTTGCTAAGTTTTATTGGTTTTGGACCAAAACAATGGCTTTTTTTAATGAAAGATGGTTAGATTTTTTTGGTTGGTTGGTTGGTCGTTTTTTTTGTAAGCCAGCAGTATTTGTTGTTGTTGTTGTTGTTGTACAAATTGTTATAACCAGCAACACCGAGTACCATGATGAAACTGAGCTAGAAATAGGTGTGTCCAGAGAGCACAAGGTGAAATCCTGGGTGAAATCTGCTCTTGTCCAACCTGGGGTGTGCAGAGCTGTGTGTGGGTAGAGGTGGCACAGAGACAACAAATTTGGCTGGAAAGGAACCAGAACAGCAAAAGGCACATGCATACCTGTCCTTATGTGGAGACTGAGCCAAAATAAAAGCTGGTAAAGGAGGAAAATGTGCTTAAGGACAAGTGGTTGTCAAGAGAGGAGTCAGCAGCAGTGAGGAGAAGGACGCACCAGAGAGTTTTATTGGTGACTGAAGGCCAGCCAGGAGAGCAGATTTTGATGAGTTTTCCTGCACAACAGTTCCACCTTCACCTGTTAGGCTGAAGTCCACATTCCCAGCTTCCATTTTCTCTGTATGAGTTTTGTGGGCACACAGCTACTCTGAGCCTGGGCATTTGGATGTCTGCCTGAGCAGCCCTGTGTGTTTATTTCTCATTTGGGAATAGAAGTACGGGGTTTGGTCATGGAAAAAAGTGAATGAACTCATTTGCAGGTGCAAGCTTAATGTATTCGTAAACTGTTACCCTCTTCGCCTTTCTGAATTCATTTTTATAGGGCTGGTTTGGGGTTATTTTTTGTTGTTGGGTTATTTTAAAAAAAATAAATAGTCCAAAATGTTCCCTGACAGAAACCTCTTTATTCTCCCAGAATCTTTTTAACTGGACTGGTCCAATGCTTAACAATGATAGAGAAAGGAGGTGAGCAGAAAAGAAAGGTGCACAGGATCATTTGATCATTGGCATTTGGTTTTGAGCTTCAGAGTAAGTGTCTATATTCTTTCTAGTGGACTAACTTTCCAATCATGTAAAGTACAGCACACCAGAAAACTTTGTAGCAGTTAATTCATTTTTGTGGAGTTCCCTACTGCCAAAAGTCAAGGGAGCAAAGGAGAACATAGTGTAAGCCACAGTTCACGTGGCTGTGCTACAGACCACGGAGACAGCTGATTGATGCAGTGTGAGTTTACCCTCCAGGATACAGCTGAGGTTATTGGTGGGACAAGGAACTGAAGATTGTGTTGCAGCTATTGGCTTCATTCATGAATTGTTAATGTAGAAGAATAAAAGAATTCACTCAAGGCAATCAATTTCCTTTTAAAAATACAACAATTCACCCCAAAAGGGTGAAAGAAGGCTTAAGTGATAAATTGCAGGAATATTGCTTTCACATTTGACACCCATTAGACCTGTTTTATATTGAGAAAGTAGTATCATTAGGCAAAGTAGACAGTGCTTTACAACTATTAGCTTATGAAAAGATACAGCTACTACATAAAGATAACTGTTATTATACAAGAACAGTTTGCAAAGCCTTTAAAGAATAAGAAGCAAGAGATGTCTTTGGTAGTATAAGTCTTTACTTATATGCTTTCACAAAAAAAGAAGGCAGAAAAATTATTTGAGTACAGAGGCACTTAATGGGAAGCTGGATTCCCTTAGCAATAAATACAAGTGCAGGTATAAACTGAAGAAAGTTGTTGTCCTCCTCCAAAAACACCAGAGTGAGGTAATCACTGTCTGCTGAAATCCCCCGATGGAATGGTAACAACTACTGTTTCTCCCCAGGAGGAGCCATGGAGCAGATGTAGGGTGGTCAGCATCCACTCCTCCAGGGTTCAGGGCCCTAAACAGTGCCTCCTTCACCCTTGCCAGCCTTTCAGACATAAGCTGAAACCATTCACCAGCAACTTACATCCCATAGTCTTTTTCCAACACAGATCATAAACACTCATTCAATCTTATAATACACTATCTTGTAGGCTGTTAAACAAAAAATATGTGACCGAGTTTCAAAAACCCTGCCAAACAAAGTTTTCTCCTAATGTCCAGAAACTGCTGTCCTTTCTGTCTCCCTGTCTAATTTGAGGCAGATAAACCAACTTCTCACCATGTTTTATCCATCTGTAACATGTCTTCCCACCACATTATACCCCAAATGTCCCTTAGAGAAGCAAGAATATAACACTGATAGAGAGGCTGCAGTTCATTTTCTAACCTATGCCATCTCCCTTCAGAACAAAAAAGCAAATATATCTACTGAAAACATTAGCCCTCCTCTCATGTGCCAGGTTATGTCCTAGAAGCAATTCACAGTGATATTGCAGATGCAGGGATTTTTAAAGGAAAGGATGAGAGAAGTAGGATGGTGAGGACTGCATGAAGTATCAAACACAGGAACAAGGTGAAGAGAATTCAGAGCAAGGATTAGTTTTTGCCTTGAATGTTGGCTAAAAAAAAAAAAGAGGCTTAGAACTCTCATCTCATAAGCTTGCTTATGCTTTCTGAACTCTGGATATTTGGCTACATAACCATTTTTTTTCCCTTAATCATTAGCCCTATATTTGGGTTATTTTTGAGGTGAAAGCAACATTTTCTAATTCCCTGAGAACTTTCTGTTCTAGCTAGTGCCAGATGGTGAAATGGAAAGTGCTTGGGATAAGCCCTTCACCATCTGCAGACCAGAATATATCCACTAGTTTATTTTCTTCCATCAGCTTCTCCTTCTTTCTGTTTTCCCTCACAACTGTGGTTCATTTTCTTCTTTGCCAGCCTGCTCGATCTTTATCCGCAAACAGGAACTGTTTGCCCCTAACAAAGCTAAGTGCAGAAGAAAATCTGTGTACCCAATCTCACATCTGAGACAAGCTCCAGCAACCAGGGGAGGTTGGGAAAAGACAGCAATATTTGTTTTTGTTATTGATCAGTATTTCTAATATAGGAATACCTCAGCCTCTCAGTCAAGATAGATATTTCTTCGAGGTAGATGCCGAATCTTCACCTAGTGAAAGATTTTCCCTGCCTTAAAACATTTATAGTCCAACAGGCATGACATACCATCCACATTTTGTATTAAGTGTGATTTGCTCCAAGACCAACATGGATCCATAAATTGAAACCAGTTCTTCCAGGCTTTATCTTCTGCCTCAACCACAAAACCAAGTTTTCTGACTCCTGCAGGCCATTTAGCAATTGGAACTCAGAAATATTTCACACTTTCGCTTTCTTAGTAGCTGTAAATTGGGTCTTACTGAAGTCAAAAGTGTTGTTTCATTCTAGTGATTCTTTGCTTGGCTGTGTTTTCCACGTTTGAATTAAAGCTTATATACCACTGTGCTAAAAAAAGAATACCATTTTTTGTTAATACTAAACTATTAAAAATGTTTTAAAAATTAGTCCCAGAAATGCACTCCTCCTTAAACTGTACTGCACCAAGTAACTCCAACATATTGTGTTTGTCTTCTCTCCAAATCTGCATCAGAAAATTTAGGCTGGAGATTAGGAAAAGGTTCTTCCCCCAGAGGGTGATTGGGTACTGGAACAGCTCCCCAGGGAAGGGGTCACAGCACAGCCTGAGAGAGTTCAAGAAGCTTTTGGACAGTGCTCTCAGGCACATGGAGTTACCCTTGGGGATGGTGCTGTGCAGGACCAGGAGCTGGACTGGATGATCCTTGAGCGTGCCTTCCAACCCAGCTTATTCTGAGGTTCTGTGATGTCACTCTTTTGTATGAAGATTTGCATCAGAGCTTCAGGGTAATCAGGAAAGCTGCTGCTTGGACTTCCAGATGCCTGTCACATGCATACCTAAGTGATCCTAATTGCATCTCTGTATATTGCAATTACTCCATTTTACCCCATATATTTCATTCTGGTACCTCAAGCGAATGAGCAGCACTTTTTCCCCAGCCAAGCATTTATTTTGTTGTGCTATAAATTTGAATACCTAAGTCATTTTCTTCTGCATCTTGCCCAAGTTTTATTCAAGTTATGTCTCGTTCTCTTCTTTCCACATCAAGGGCATATATTATACTTGCAGTTGCCATGTGATTGACAGTAAGGATTCTATTATGCGCTAAGCAATCTGAAAAAGTAGGTCACATAAATTTGGAGAGTGTAGTTTGCTGAAAACCTGTGGAGATTTACATACAGCATATTGTATGGATTTGTTCTGAGCATCCTTTGCCCGTGTTGTGCTTTAGAATGATGTGGTGGGTGGGAATGTTCTTCTAGCCAAACACTCTTCATACTTTCTACAGGATTGTCCTGATGCCAGAGCTAGTGCACCTTGAAATTTGAACATGAACTGGGAAGTGATTTGAGGGCCAAGAATATAATAACGATTTTGGAAACTGATACCAAAAAGGTACAGGAAAATAAGAGATTTCTGACTTAATATATGCAAGTTTTTGTCAGATATAATTAAACAGAAGTCAAGAGAAAACTGTCATCTCATCCTCTAATTCTTCTATAGCTCTCACAGTGCATCAGTGTGAGCAATATAGAGGGCTAAACTGAGCTTCAGCCTAACTCCACTGATGTAACTGAATTATCAAGTTAGATAGAGGCAACATTGTGCAGAAATCTGTAAGTCTGTGTTTCTGAGGCCCCCAGTTAGGTACCATAATGGTTTCTTTTGGCCTGTGAACCTTTGAAATGATCATTCTGCTTTTTAAAGACTCTTAAGCATCAAGAGGTCATTGCATTGGGTTACAATTGCAGCTATAAAATGACCAGTAGCAAACCAAACACATTTCTTTTCTCTTTTCTGAAGCATGCTTCTTATGCTGCAGACACTGCTTCTCTCACTCATTATAGTGAGATCCCTTATTGCCCAGCATTGTGCTAACTCTGTCTGGTCTATTGTATTGTGATGACACTCCTTTGCCCATTGTATTAGGTTAGCACCTCCTTGGCTATAATAAGTATGAAAAAAAAATTCAAGGTTTGACTTGTCAAATGGAACTTTTCAGTGACTTATTAAAAGAACCCCTGCGGCATTACAAAATGCAGGTTTTCTGTCATCTGACCAAAAGTTCCCTTTAGAAACCTTCATTTTTTATATGCGTAAAGACAATTTCTTCTAGTGAAAGATTCTTCTCTTTGATTCTTCCCTGAATGAAATCAAGTGTTTTAAAACTTTTTGAGTTGCCCCAAAGGCTCACTTCTATACTATGGAACGTGAAAGACTGTGAACCACTCATATAATCATCACACAGACGCTTTGCACTGTGCTCCTGGCAGCAATCGTTCATTACATACTGCAGGCTTTCATAAAAAAAAAAAAAAATAAATAAAACTGAAGAAAATCAGGGAAGAGAAAACTGTGAATTGTTGTCTTTCTTGATCATAAGAATTCAGAGCAAACAAAGCTGGAGAGAAAGCAGTTGTCAGAGATTGCTAATGAGGTTATGATACATTGCTGCTGGAGAGATCTTGCCTAATGAAATAGAACAAGAAACAGAAATGTGAGGAGAAATGGCATTCCTGTTAACCTCCTTCAAGCAGCTACACCTCAAGTAGTGCTGTCTCTGGTGCTTTACAAGCAAACGGTAATGTATTTGTAGGAGAGGAGCTCATAAGTCAGCATTCTACTCTCTGTCCTTACACCCCTGCTTAGGGCATCTTCCTCCCACTGCAGCACAAGAAATACCATCAGCAAATGAATCAGGTTTTGGACTCTCCTCTTATATATTTGTTATCAGTCACTTTCCGTTTATCCCTTGTGCTGTAATGCTGAGGTGAAGTTGGGCTTTTTTTGCCTTTATCATCTCTGTGGCAGCTATTCACATCCCTGGTAATCAACACAGCACACACACACAGAAGGCAACTCTGCCTTGGTCTTCCTGAGGTTCTTTGGTTGGGTTTTTGGGTTTGGTTTGGAGGGGGTTTGGGGTTTTTTTTTTTGCTTATTCATTTGTTAGCGATGCCTATGGTGAACACAAGACCAGTTTTGTGAGCAGTCTGGGAAGACAGAGCCTCCCACATCCTTTGTGAGTCCCAAAGAAGGGAGGGGAAGCGGCAAGCTCAGTGTCCAAATCTTTGTCACAGTGGAATAGTCAGAGCACCACGGGAGGAGGCAGCAGCACCTAAAGGACGACTTAAATGGAGCTCCCATTCTCTGGACATCTAACAGGAGTACCCATCTCTCTCTAATTTTACTGAGTCTTCCTTGAAGCCCCCATGAATAATGTGTATTAGTGAGAGGTTTAGAGAACTGCAGCATGGGTTGTTTAAGAGAGCAAAAAGCCGTCTGAGGAATATTGGTGCCCTCATTTGTCTTTGAGACAGAGTCACTGTGTCTGTAATGCAACAAAGCAAGAGATAAGTTAAAAATGCTGGGAGATGTTAAAATAAATTTTCTAGATAAGAACAAAAAGCTACCTGGAGAAAACAGAATATATAAAATTCAGGGGTCTTCCAGAAGTGTAAGACTAGAACAAGAAAATATCTGAAGCTCTGTTATATTGTTCTGAAGAATCTGTGAAGGCATCAAAGAGAAAAATAAAAAGGTTTTCTTGGTTCCTTTTTTTCTGCATTGTACACTTGCTCCTGGCTTCAGGTAGGAGACTGAAGCAGACACCTTTTCCCAGCCTTCTAATCTGAAGTATATTAAATGGAATTCAAAATGGAAAAGTAGAATTTTCTATATATCTCTATCTTTTTTATTGTGTAGTTTCAAATTATTCTCATTTGTTTCCAGAGTAATTTTTACTGTGTATTTATCTAAACTGTTTAAAACCTCTCTATCTTCTTTTATATTCAAAGGCAAATCCAAACCATTTTTCCCCAAGACAGAGAGACAAAAATAAACTATTTAGTACTGAGGTAATAACGTGGACAAAATGTCACTCGTGTCTTTCAGTTTAAATCCCTTTTTCTCTCATGTTATTTCGATCTGCCTATTGAGGAGACCTAAGAGTCTCTCTGTAAAAACAATAGCTTTCCAATTAAGTCTCATTAGTGGGACAAAACCACCTGTTTTGGGTTAAAGATCTTATAAGGCTCTAGAGCAAAATGAGTGACAGTGAGGGCAAAGTGCTCTGATGAGAAATCAAACTCCTTCCCTGAGAAGTCCATCGTCCCTTCCCGCTCTCCAGATCAATCTGAAGCTGTTGTCAGCACCTTGTGTGTCTCGTGCTTTTTAGCAAAGCACACTCCTCTCTTCTCTTGGGGTCAGGGAATACCCTCATGAAAAACCTGGCTGCTTCTCTGGACCTGCACTTCCATACTGTTGTCACAAATCTCCTCACACCTTGTGCCACATTTCATGGCAGGCACCTCAAGCCTGTTTCAGGCATATTCTTCCCACTGTTCCTGAAGAATCACACTGCCTCCTTTTGCTTTTGGTTGTGGCCCTTGCACTTTTTTCTTATATCTGGAAGTTCGTCAGCTCAGTCCAGGTCCATTTAAAAGAACTGTCCACAGGTCTAACTGTTCCTGCATGAGGAATTTTGCCCATTAAATGGCAATGAAATCTTTTTTGCTGTAACTTCAGGATGGAAGGCAGACTGCTTCGAACCCATTGCTAAACTGCTCCTTGGAGTCAGAGAAAGGTATCCAGAAACTCCTATAACGGTCTTCATTTCAATGTGCCTTGAACCTGCTGCTCCAGTAATCTTCAGTGATAAGGTTGGCTCACATCCCTGTGGTTCCATGTATTCTATGGACAGTTCTATAATTTTAGAGCCTATTAACCACTAACTTACAAGTCTATGGTACTTTTATTTTGTGAATGCTTTGTGACGCTTAGGCTGATAGCCTATTTTCTTGGTTTGCCTTTTTTTCTTGTTTCCCAGGTGACTGGCCCAGCTTTTCAAAGTGTACTGTGAGATTGGTTTCTTTTCCATGCTTCATTAAGACAGAACATTTGTTACCCTCTCTTCAGACATTGCCTAAGTCTTGGTACGTGCACTGTTGTCACTCCCTTTTATCTTTTCCTATACCTTTCCCAACATGTTGAGTGAGTGGAAATTTACAGATGGAGCTGCTGATGTGCTTTCATGTAGAGCATATTTTCTTTTACAGCTGCGTGTCTCATATTTTAATTTTCCTTTGTTGATACCAGCAGTTCCTTTTATGCCTGGAAGATGAGCTGTTCCTACACTCCTCCATAGCTTCTCCTAACAACACAGCTTTGTAGATTGGTTGGTGAGGAGGGCTGAAAGGTTATGGGGCCACTACCTTCCAGAAAGACACTGAATTATTTAGTATGACCACTTCTACCTAAAATGATAGAATCTTTTAACTCCAAGTTCAACAGTGGCACTGCTACCATCTGCTCAAGCACACTGCTGCTGCAGAAAGCCCAGGGGCTGTCTGGAGAGGCTAAACATGGGCAGATTTTAAAAAGTCTTTAATGCTTATAAATAATATTTACACTAAGAAGGAGAGTTGAGATTTATAGACATGAAAATCTTGTGTTAAGGGTCTTGGCTGTGTTACTAGGCAGTTCTGCTGTGGCTCAGTGAGAGGTGGCAGCCACTCACACCTGCACGGAAGGGTAGATGCCTGTGATAGCTGGATGTGGAACACAAGTGGTGTAAAATATTTTTATAATTAATTAGGAGTTCAAAATATATATATGTTTAAATGCACATATTTATTACATCTGATTGTGGTATATGCTGCATATATTTAGAAGTGCACAAGTACACAAGGGAGTGGTAAAGTTAACATTCACTTCAGAAAACTCACAGATAGGTGAATCAAAATACTTGTATTTGCTGTAGGAAAGATCTTAAATCAGTCTTTAAATCAAGAGGAAGGCAAATGTCCATTCACTTGTGTCACAGTGTCCAGAAATTCTGGGAAGACAAATAGGAATGTCTGAATTATTTACTAGATATACTTATGGTTCTTTGTGTTTTGCAGTACAAGTCCTCAATTAGAGGGTTTATGCACTAATAATCGGTTCAAGGGAACTAAGTTGGCTCTTAGAAAGTCTCTAGAAAAACAAGAAGTTAGCATCAACCAACATCCTCCTATGTTAAAAACTGTAAAATACTAAATACACAGCTAGAGTAAGCTGACCCAATTCCATTTAATTGGAGCTACATCAGTTTATTCCAGAAGAAATTCAGCCAGTGAATGAACTACAAATAAATTTTCTGAGGGGAAAGGAAAGACAGCAAGATAAAATTGCAGAAAATATCTATGGAATCTCTCTGACTTCATTGCATTGCCTTCTCTGAAGAATTAAAAAATGGATAATTATGTGCAACTTAAGCCTTGAGATAGATATTGTTTGTTAATCACTGTAAGCATTTCTTGAAAATGAAATTTAGAAGTTTCTGTCCCAGTCACTTGCCTTTGAAAACCAAGAAAACAACAGTCTTCCTAGTGTTCTCTCCAAAGATGAGGAAATTAATTTAGGTATTATTATAAAAAAATAATAGAACAGTTAAAAAATTAGAAGGTTTCTGAATAAAGTTCTGATATAGTGTTTTTAATGTTCTGAGAGGTACCTATGCTAGAGCAGATTTTCAAGCCCTATTCATATGGAGAACTATTTTATTCCTTGAGTGTTTGCACTGAAGTTACAGTGAATTCAAAAAGAGCAAATTAGTGTCAGCACACACTAGATATAGCTCCAGTTAAACTCGGTGAACAGATACCATTAACTTCAGTGCGGGGTACAGAGAGTAGAGAGCAGAGGTCTGCCTTTAACTTTTTACTGTATTTATATTTAAAAGTCTTGAAAATAGAATTTGAGTAGTTACACATCAAGGCTACACATACCACACTGGAGAATAGAATTTTAGTGATATGTGTTCTTCTTGCAGGAAAAGACAGTCTTTATCATAAGTGTTAGAATTGTTCCCAGTCAAATGGTTAAGAGATTTTCTGCAAGACGGGACAAAATGCAGTTCTATAATGGTGTAAGATAGTGGGCCTGGATCTGCATCCAGATCCCACTTCTCCTGGATGTAGAAATTTGTCCTGCCTTCATTCTTTATATTAGGGGGATTAAATTAAATCTTCATGCTCTTAGCCAAAGGTGTGTTCAAGAGTTAGTTTGCCCTCTGATGTTTATGGGCAATGTTGAATCATAGTGCTGCAGTCCTTGATAAGAAGATATGAATATCAGTGCTGCATTTAATATTTTAAACTGCAACTGTCATAAAAAGAAAATATTACTATGACTAATACATATTGTTGTGGGAATAACCATGTAGCAACTTTCTTTTAAAGTGAGGAAACATAGTGCTCAATTTATTACTAAACTAACTTTCACACTAACTTAAAAACAAAATATGTTCCTATTAGTAAATTATTAGGTCTTTTATACTTTGGAAGTCATAGTCATTCATTAAATACTGGTAGGTGATTTTCCCTTTTTTACCTATTTTTTGAGGGTAAAGTCAATGCCTGTTGTTTGAACTGGCTGGGTATTATCTGCATCTTCCTTAGGAATAATGCAGTGCTTATCTTATCTGACCCATGACCTAATGTCACAGTGACCCAGTGCTGTAAAACTGAGGTATCACACACCTCATATATTCTGTACTGAGAGTAAATTCATAGTGAGCTTCCTCCTGACACTGTCTGTTACTATAGCACTAGAAAGGGATGATCCAGACCCATCCTCCTCTTGCAATGGTTCTGTGATAAAAAGGAATAAGTCACTAAGATGAAGGCCCATGAAACAAAAAAAAAAAATCATTATGCCTGAGAATATTGACTTCTAAGAAAAAATAATCAGTGCATTCCCCTTCATTCTTAAAAACTTTTGCACGTTTTGGGTGGGACCCAATATAAGTAGCAATTTTGAGAAATTATTATTTATTTTTACTGCTCTACACTTTGAAAATAAAAAACAATAAGCCAAATTCCTTAAGAGAATCTGAAGTTTTGCAACCTAATACACTTGGACTGCTGTAAAGAAAAAAGAAAGCCTTGAGAATTTTCATCTTTTTAAAATTCTTCCACCACTGACTTGGGCATTGTTCCTGCAGGGATAGAAAGGCATCCTCATGCAGTATGACAGAGGGTCATGGGTTGTTTCCTGAAGTGGCAGCTGTTTTGTGTGTTCACAGTGCTTTCTGAAAAGGGGTTATGATGCTGAGTTGGCAAAACCAGGTGTGCTCCCTCTTCCTGCTTTCCATCCTGAGGCACGTGGGGTGGCCTGGGCTCTCCTCACCTCCCTGCAGCAGTGCCCACCCTTGATGGAGCCATGGTCCGTCACAGTAAACATTACACAAGCACCCTTCCCCTGAGGTGAGTTTCCAGCCATGCCAAGCGTGCCGTCACAAGCAGCGCCCCAGCCTGCAGAACAAGGCCTGTCAGTGCAGGGCACAGAGCCCTCCGTGTCCTGGCAGTGCCATCACCATGACATCCCCAAAGTGGCTGAGCTGGCCTCATGACATGGCTAAATTTCAGGGCTACCTGATTTCCTGTCAGCGCCAAAGCCACGGGAGCTATCACTCTGTGACCATGAAGTCTAAGGGTTAAGATAAACTTATTATCTTCTAGTGCAATGAATTACATAGCAAACACCAGTCCTCAAATATGACATGACTCAAACCTCATGTGCAAGTTGTCTAACATTTAACCCTACTGAATGACTTGGGAAATAGTATATCCTGAAAGCGGAGGGGAAATCCAGAAGCCACTGAATCAGTATGCTGGCTGATGAGCCGATGATGATAGCCACGGTGGTGGACTGTCAGGCTTCAGAATGTGTTTTCCATATTTGAATACAAATAAAATCCTTTGAGCTTCTTAGTAAAACTAAGTTGTATTAAAACAATCTGTTTTCAGATTGAGAATGTCAGAGTTAGATTCCACACTCCTCTTTATTTCATTCTTTTATCTGGAAATGACAGGCAGTGCACCTTTGGCCTTAGGAACAGTCCCACCAACTGCTTCACAAAATGCACAAAGATGTGGCCTTATCTTAGCAGCACATATTAGCAAAAAGCAAATTTATCAAAATAAAATTCTACAGCCATTCTATAAACCTAGACCAACAGTATCTTTCAAATCATGCATACACCAAAAGCTAGGCAATATACAAATAGCATTTCTACCTGTTTTAGTTTTCAAACCTTGTATCGAATTCCCAGTTTTCACTCCACTGGTGGTGTGCCAGCATCAAACTGGGATAACAGTCCAAAAAAAACTGAAAACAAAGACCCCTTTTAAAGCAATCTAATTGAAAAAATCCCTTTGTGAATGTACCAGAATCAGCATATGGCAATTTAGCCCAACCTAGGACACATTCTTATTCATTAGACAATGTCTCTGGAGAGAATATCAAACATCATCTTGGAGCCTATGCCACACTTACAGATGCTGAATGTTTTGAGCAAAGAATTCAAGGAATGAATGTTAAATATGACATAGGTGTGAAGCTTCCTTTTAAAAATCTTTTGAAAACTGAAGGTTAAAAATCTCTTCGCCTAGCCAACAGATTATATCTATTTTAACCTGCTGTGGTTTCTTGGGAGCCGTTTGGCTACTCTCTGCTTTGTCATTAGGCTATACATTAGCAGGATGGAAATGGCATCACTGCACCATAATTCAGCAATGTGAATACAGAACAAGGAGGGTGCAGAGCTATCGGTGGCAGTACAGCAGATAATAAGACTCTGTTACTCAAGCAGAATGTGTTATGTAAAGACAATTGCTGTGTAGAAGCAATAGCTCTAATCAGGTTAATTAGGCTGTATTCATGTTTCATTTATGGTGCAAGTGCCCTGTAAATTCAAAGCAGTCTGCCTCCTCTTACTGCACTCCTTATACAGCCATCACATTCTCTGTAACACTCAACACCATATATTTTCTTCTTTAAAAGAAGAAAATTCCAAGGTATTTCCCATTGCTTTTTAAAAATTCCTTTTCTTCATTGTTTTTGCCTAAAAGAAGAAAAAAAAAAGGAAAAGGAACAGGTTGTGTATAAAGTCTACGCCCACATTAAATTTCCTTCCTCTGCAATCAAATTAGGCACTTGGAAATTGCCTGTGGAGGGCCTGTTTGATTGTGGATTATTTCTTTTTCATGTGTTTTCTTGCTCACTAACATGACTTGTTGAATGTCTAAGAAAAATTGTATTGCCTTTAAAAAGTGTGGCTCTTACCTTTCGTCCTTTTATCCATTTCCTTAAAGAGACAGATCCCCCGTTTATTGCGTCAGAATTAGCTGGAATGATGTGTCTACTTTGAAGAAAGGATTAGAGCTCAGTTCTGTGACCCTCAAACTCTAGCTGTGTCTCCTCTCTACTCACTGCATTTATTCAGTAGTTCCTTTAAAGTAATAATAGGTACACAATTCTGAGATCACTTTCTCTTCTCCCCTAAGAAAACAACAAGCACTGGTAGAGAGGAGCTATTAAAGGGAGAGTACATGTTGCAAATGAAAAGAAAATGGTAGTCTCCACCATCTTAATTATTATTATAGTTGTTATTTTAGCAATCAGGTGATTATAAGCTTACATGCTGATTGTAAGCTTAGATTCAGTGTACTTCATTAGAAAAAAGAAATGCAGTATTTTCGCTACCCATTTAGAACAAATTTATGCATGTTGCACCTTAATTATAAAACCTTTTATTAAACTTGAATAATGCTATAATTCTGTTTTAATATGTATGTGTCCCTTACACAGTATTTCAATGAGCTATTAATAACAATGCTTAAATAAATATTCTCTCTCATACAGTTCTGTATATAATAAAAACTTTACCTTATACATTCTGCCCCGTGGAATTGAGCTAGTTGAGCTCAATATGATAACACAATATTACTGCTGAGGCCAAGCTGGGGCATTGATGAGCAGTGTCATAAAAGCAGGGTGATCAAAGCAGGAGTTTTGCAGGTTATCACTTACAGTATTACTTTGCTGCTGTGCATTTACTTCCATTCTGGCTGCAAAAAATGTAACTGTAAGGAATTTCTGACTACATCTCACAGCACCAAGGTGTGCTGCTGAATTTCACAGTGCTCACAAACAAGGTGTATCTTGTCATAGCTCACAGAACTTAGCACCCTAGGAGAAAACATTGAGGAAAAGATGTGTGCACTTAATTCTTCACCACTTGAGCTCACGCTGAGCCAAAAACGCAATTATTTATCACTGTAATAGTTCATATGTCTACTATATATTTAAATATTTTACTGGACAGATTTCATTTCAGTGAAGGTCTGACTACCAATCCAACTCTGTATCACTCCCTTCATGAAGGAAAGCTGTGATATTAAAATCCTCAAGATTTCAGGAGGATTCTGTAGTGAAGGAGCGCAAGCGAGGGAGCCCTCATTTGACTCCTGGTGGAGCAATGATGGAGTAGAGGGACCCTGCAGCTGCACCCCTGGCTCCAGCTCAGGTGCCCTGGCAGCACAGTAATGAAATTCGTTATTCCTCAGTCAGTGGCATCACTCCAGGTAAATGAAGCAATAATGTAAAGGGCTGTTTGATGGGCCGTGCAGTAAATGTGTCTTCAGGCCTGAAGATGAAGACTTCAGAACCTGGGTTTAGGTTTCACCCTTCTCCTCATAGCACCAGCAGAGAAATCCTTGTTCCCCTCCAGGAGGCTAAAGTCTGGCTGCCTGACTTAGTACAGTATTTGCTGTGCTGCACTTCCACAGCCTCACAGAAATACCAGGTATACATTCCTGAGCTCTCCTGCCTGCCTCTCAGTAACCTTTGTATGCAGGTGGTTCTTTACATGATATTTAATTTATCATTTGACCAAAAGGAAAGCTTAAACTCAAAGTAAATGTTAAACACTTGCAAAAAGTATGTATAAGTGAAGTTAGGGAGCAAACTCCCTCCTGACATAGTTTTTCTAAGGATTGGTCTAAATTTTATTGGTACAAGCTAGAAATTCTGGATATATTTCCCCAAGAGTGACAGCAGTGAGGATCCCATGAGAACCCACTGAGAAGCTCCCAATGCTCCCAACTCACTGAGGTCCTGCTGGAAATATAACTCACTTTTTATTAGATTCTTCTTATAAACAAAGAGATTAATTTCCCTCCTGTTTTCATGGTATAAACTTTCATTATTAGCCACAGGCTAGTGTAATGGTCATACTGACAAGCTTTGTCTTTCCAGGTGTGGGTAACAAGATATCCTTGCAAAGACAGACATGGTAGATACCATGGAAAGGCAGTTTTTCTCATTGCAGGTCTACGAGCTGTAAGGTGTCTCAAGCCTAAATCTGTAAAATCAACCACAAATTCTCCTCTAAAAGTAGAGTTTCAATGTGAGCAAGGTTTATCTCCAAAGCAGTGACCCTCATGAAGAGTAAAATATCAAGAGATTGAAGACATGACTGGAAGAAAGTTAAATTATTTCAGTTATGATGGAGGAACTATATATGCATAATTTAAATTTTAGGCTGTTTTAAGTGTATAAATAAAATGTAGAGAAATGGGCAAAAATAGCAAGCAGGATATTTTGAAAATTAAATCTCTTTTCCAGCATATACTTACCAAGGTGTCCTGCTGAATTTCACAGGGCTCACAAACATGATGAACTACATAAAAGGTAAGGTAGCTGAAATCATGAAGTGATTTGAAGTTGTCAGCATTCGTGACCTCAGAAATGTTTATTTTTTGATTGATCAATATCCATTCTAGAATACATTTATTTGTCAAACTAATGTGCCAAAAGAAACATGTGATCTCACATGCCTTTATAAAAGAGAAACACATCATGTTCACCTTTACTTTATCCCCATCATGAGGGGCCTGATATTAGCCCTGGTTGTAACCCTGGTGGGTAAGTATCTAACTTATCTGCTTTGATGAATTTGAGATTGCATATTCAGGAAAAGGTTTCAGAATCTAAATATAGTTCACTCACAGCCATGAACTTTAACATATTGTAGAAAAAACATTTTATTACTTCTTTTGTTGTTTAAGGAAAAAAAAGGCATTTGGCTGGCACTGAAATAGAAATAAAGTTAATTAGAAAGGGTTATGCTATATGTGCAAGATGAGATATAGCCTTTTATACTACAGTACATTAACATTTTGGGTTGGTTTTTTTCTTTGTCATTTCATTCCTCTGTTTTTTCTTCTTTTCAGGGAGCCAGCATCTTAGTTACCGTAAGTAATTTTCCTATCAATTAATATAATTATAATGAGTGAAATTAAAAATAGAATCTGAAAAGTATATCAATGTTTAATATAGCTTTACAACAGCTAATTTTGTTCAGGTGCAATGCAAAAATGAACAAATTTGTCTTCTTTTTGTTCCATACATTCTAATGCAAGTACTTTAATATGTTCTGTACACTCTGTATAATATTTTATGGGCACCATTTCTTTGCAGAACCCGATTTCAGTGAAAACAAGCTTTATACATTTGATTATGAAACCACACTTCTCAGTGGACTTCCAGAGAAAGGACTTACAAGAGCTGGAATAAGAATAAAAAGTAAAGTGGAAATTAGTGGTATTGGGCCAAAACTTTGTCTTATTAGGGTAAGAAAATGTATTCAATTTGAAAGGTAAAATTCTCGTCATACTTAGCTTCTTTTTTAAGCTTTTGTGAAGTAATTAGGTTTCATCACGTGTTGTGCTTACTCAGGGATAATGTAACTAACACTGTTATTTTTTATACAGTGCCCTAAATTCTATTTGCACTTTGCAACGTAATTCTCAGCTCAAGCCAACCTTGGGCTTGAAGGATTTCTTCTGCTTTGTGGTCAGGGAGACAATGGAATGTAATTTGAAATGCACAATAAGACAATGGAATGTAATTTGAGATGCACAATAATTTATTACTGGATCAATCCAATTGTTTCAAACTGTACAACGTAGGATTATGTAATCAACTGATTTCATAACCAGCAGACAAAAGGCAATAAAACATGCGACAGTAGTTGCATGTCGTTCAATATTTAGCATAATTATTGTTTTCCTTGTTTTTCTGAAGGGTCCTGAGTGACATTCTTTGTCATCCTCATTTGTATATTTTTACTGCTTGCTGAGTAATTACTACGGGGTTTGAGTATGTGAAATACACTTTTGCCTTTAACAGGAGCCTATACCCACTTATAGTGAGTGCATACAAATGCACACCTCAGCTGCTTTACACAAACTGCGCTTAGCCTTGTGTATACAGGGAAGAAAAATAATCTTTTTAAAAGCTTTAATTTGGCAAATTGGAAACTTTAGATTAAAAAGACTGGTGACTGTCTGATAAATGCTTGTAAATGTTGTAGCCTTCCAGCCTGAATTAGCCTGCTGTTACTAGGTATTTTTGTAAGTTCAAATTATAATAGCTCTAAATGGGAAATATTGTTTGTCCATTACATTTGTAAGCGGATGAATTTCAAAACATAAAAAAACAAGGAAATATGAGTCATGCATCTGCAGTGGTGAGTAGAAAGCTTCTCTGTCAGAGAAGAGGCAGAAGCAATCTTGTCCTTATCCCAGATCCTCCTTCATTCTTGCCTAAACAGTTCTTGGTGTGCCAGGGTGAGTCTTCACCAAAAATTGACTCCCGTTCTTTAAAACCTTCTAACACAATTTTACTGGGCCTACTGCATTTTGAAAAGTTTGCATTTCAGAAATAATTTCAGGCAAGAAAAAGAGAAAAGGAAAAAAAACTTTTGGGGCAAGTTCTAAGCTGAAGGTAATAGTACATTTATTCCCTTCTTCTCTGGGAAAAGTTTATTTTGCTGCTGTTATATTTAAATTAGACAGTTTGGAGGAATGGTTCAGGGAATTAAACTTTCATCTGCAGCCTACTAGTTCACATTCAGCCCAAACAAAAAGCTGCGTTCCCCGGGCACTTTCCAGCTGACAATTTTTTCATCACAAACCTACAAGTAAGAATTGCCAGCTGTGTTCAAAACCAAGCAGACAGCCTAAGTCCTGCCTGGGCCTCGAGGGCTGGGAAAAACTGCCTCGCCCTGACCCTGCAGAGCAGTCCCAACCTGCCTGTATGCAATATGCCAGAAGCATGTCCAAGAGGCAGCATGAGGGATTTACTCTCTAACAGCCTTGCCTGTAAGCTTCACTTACTGGGGTTGGCAGTGATCTCCACCAACAATAACAAGAATAAATATGAAAGTGCAGTCTCCAGTGATTTGCTGTATGAGGATTTAGCTCGTGTGGCTTTTTGAGAAATTAATCCCCGTCTTGCACCACATCGCCAGCCTGAGTTGTCAGAGAAAAGTCTCTTTAAATCGTCAAAGTATATAGAAGGGAAGGGTCCTCTGAGAAACTAAGCTAAACATGCCTGTTCCCATGGGGTAGGAATTATTCAAGTTATGCATAGTTTAGCACAACTTTATACTTGTTTGGATGTGCCCCAGGTTGAGGCTGGAGCGTGAAGTGCAGAGTGGGGTTGGAGCCAGTGCCTCAGCCTTCGGTTCCACAGCAAAACTTGTAGGGAAGGACAATTTCTGTAATCTGCTGTCCACTGCTCAAACTAATTCTGCATATCTGGCTGGCCTAGAGGCCATGTGTTTATTAGTTTCAGATTGCTGCCTGCACTCTGTGACCCCAGTGAGGGAAATGACAGAGTTCACAACAGGAGTTAATGATGCTTTATGCAACATTAACTTTCTCCTGCAATTTCCTGCAGACCTTCCATACTGCTTTTGGGTAGCAACCTGCTTCATGTGGCTCTTCTCTGGCTCATTTCTTTGCACAAGTCAACTTTTAGCACTATGGATTGTCTATGAAACAGAACAGAGTGCAGTGGCTGTGGAAATATCAGCCATTTGCAGTGCTCTCTTTCCTTTTATATATGGAAATATGTGTAACGACGCTAGTTATACAAAATGACAACTCCTAAGTTTCCCCTTTGAAGAGACTTTGTGTTATTTAAAAGTAAATTTTTTTATGTGATTAAAGCTCTAGATGCTTATGTGTGTTGAAAAAAAGGTAACTGGTTAAAAAAGAACTTAAAGAGGAATTTTATTCCCTCTTTGTTCTAGATTCACTCAATCGAAGCTGCAGAGTACAACGGTGTCTGGCCCACAAGCTCATTCTCTCGGTCACTGAAACTGAGCCAGGTCCTGACCGGGCAGCTCAGCAGCCCCATCAAGTTTGAGTACAGCAATGGCCACGTTGGGGACGTTATGGCTCCTGATTCTGTCTCGGATGATGGTCTGAACATCTACAGAGGAGTTATGAACCTGCTAGAGCTGAGCATAAAGAAGATGCAGAATTCATACAGTTTACAGGAGGTGAGTTTTGGGTTTGGCCACTGTGGTGGCTTTGTAAATAAATAAACTTTCACTTCAGAGTCTTCTACTGCATTTTCTGAATTCACCCTTGACATAAACTTCCCTTAAGCTTGGGAAATCATGATTGAATTTCACGTGGGACAACATTTGGTGGAGATATACTTAAAACGGACAACAGAAGAGCATATTTTTAAACTGGTTGACGAAAGTATTTCAGAAAACACATTTGCAGAATTAAACCCTTGGAAAATCTGGCTTGTGAATCCAGAGAATGTAATCTGTGAAAGATGAAGCCTACATAAAATGTGAACACTGTATAAAACAAGCTTAACAATAGAGTTTAATATTAAAGTCAAAATAACAGTAATTTGACTTTTTCTACCAATCATATATACTTTAATCTCTTCTAGCTCCTCTTTTAGGAAGAAAACAGTATACATGTCATAACATTACTGTAACAGATTTGACAGTTGCAGTTGATGCTCTGTTGGAATTTCCACTGTTTTTCAAGTTTTAATGTATTAGTCAAGGTCAATCATCTGATATTACTATTCACCACAGAAATTGCAATATGTTTAGTTTTTGTGAAACCATATTTACATTGATTAGACTACATCCAATTCAGAGATCAGCAAAAGCCTTGAAATTATTATACTTTCATGTTATTTTTATTGAAACTATAGACCAGAGTAACTCTAATTTTTTTAAAATTTATTTTTATGTAAGTAGAGTTGTTTCTGGGAAAGGAACTAGATGATTTAATTTTTTTCACACTGTTTGCTGCACATAAAAATCTGGGTGATGTTGTTGGATATTCTGCAACACTATTTTCTCATATCTAGTTTCACATCTTAATTCTTTCTAATTCAGTTAGCAATATGTTCTACTAGGCACTGCTAGGCAATAGACGTAACTTCACCTCCTAGAATTATTTCCAAGTTTTCTTTGCTTTTCTCAGACAGCAACTGATTAATGAGCTTTGGCATCCTTGCTTGACAATCTTGAGTTACTCTGCAAAGGATGAAAAACATTATTAGTCTTAAAATCTGAGCTGCAGAGAGATTTAAAGGGCTAACCTGGGAAAGAGTGCATCCCATCCTGTGGGTTCAGGGTAAGGGTATCTGAGCTAGCCATACACTGCACGCAGCCATCAAGGTCAGCTAGGCAGGACTGCGTCCCACTGAACTCTCTGGGCTGGACATTCCCATTTGAACTCTGGATGTCTCTCCCATACCTTGCAGCGTGCAGAGCCCCACATCTGTATTTGCAGGGTACAAGACTTTCAGAAAACTTGGGCAATTCCTATTTCTAGCCTTTACCAGAGACACAGCGTCTCCAGGAATTCTGTTAAGCTGAAGATGAAGTGGATATGTCTTGCTTCCTAAACACCATGTAACCATTTCACTGCTCTAACGTAGCCCAGAGCTGGTCTCTGCACTAGCTGTGCTACCAATAACAATAAAAAAAGCCAGGAAAATAACTCTTCCTCCTAAAATGTAATCAAGCATTTTTCCTCTACAAAAATCTCACTGACTGTGGAGACTTAAAAGCTTTTATAAATGTATGTGCTCAAAATATTATTGAAGAGCTCAGCTAAAACTGGGAACTCAAGAAAACCCACAATCAAAACTTTGTTATCTTGAAATTCTTTTTAATAATTGCTGGTCATATTGTGACAGATCACCTGATATTGCAAGGCCTGTTCCATAGGCATTTGTAAGCTGTCTATAAGAGCAAGTTTTTAGGGCAGAATATCATCTTCAACCTTGAAATACTTTGCTGTTAAGATTACATTCTGACTGACCAAATTGTTTTGACACTTTTTTATTAATATTCCTCAAATAATATTTCACAATCAAGAGCTCTAACTGAAAATTGTTACTCCCCTTTCCTAAGGCTCCAAGTGAAACTTTGGGGAGATTTAGTTGTCTCAGTGAGACTCTGATTTGGCTTACTGAAAACCTGTACATGTGAAAAAGAGATGAAAGTAATGATCATTGTGATTTTACTTCTGAAAAGTATAATGAGAAAAAAAAAAAAAAGCATTCATTTCCATTAGTAATTTTGAAAATGCAGAATTAAAAAGGCAATTCATGTGGTGAAATGAAGCTTTGCATAATAGTGAACTTCTCTGATCCTGTTCTCATTTTTGCCAGGCTGGGATTGGAGGTATTTGTAATACAACATATGCAATTCAGGAAAACAAGAGAGCAAACCTAGTCTATGTGACCAAATCCAAGGACCTGAACAGCTGTGAAGAGAAAGTTCAAATTGTCACAGGTTCAGCATACACTCATCCATGCAGGACCTGCCAGCAGGTAAATCAGAGTGCTTTTATGTATATGTACATTACATTCTTATGCAGAACACCATATGGTATCTACACAATCTCGTCATTTGAAATACTAAAAATGAGGGAAGAACCAGATCTGCTGTATCCAGTTGTCAATATTTTCTTTCTGTATGAAAATGATCCCAGAGAGAAGCAGAAGTCTGGGCTGTGCACCGTCATGTACTGCAAGCACACTTGAGCCAGCTCAAATTAGCTGGCTTGGAAACCATTAATTATCAGCATGAGTTAATTCACCTACTCTGGTGAGTTAAAAAAATAGTCACGATGTCCATTTTCTGCTATTCAAGACAGGTACTCCTGAATTTTATTATAATCCTGTCTTTGAAATAAAAAATTGTGTGGTTCATGCAGCTGCTCTCCTCAGAAAATGTGACTGCTTCTCAAGGGAATGCCCAATTACTTAGATCTGGGAAAAGGAAAAAGCAGCTAACACTTCTTAGCAGTAAAAGTAATGGAGACAGGCAGCGTGCCTGACCTCTCCCATGGAAGCGAGTGCACAGAACTCGCATTGATTGCTCTTATGGCCAATGAAGAAAACAGCCCTGGGAAACAAATGGGTTGGAGTGGGTGATGTAACAGCCACTAGTCATAGAATTTCGAAGTTCAATGACTTTTTTTTTGTTTGTTTCTTTGCTTTTTTATGTTATAAAGAGGAACAAGAATTCCCGTGCAACTGCTACTTACAATTACAAAATTAAATATACACGGAGTGAAGCTGTAATTACACAAGCTGACGTCGAGGAAATCCACCAGTTTTCACCCTTCAATGAGATAACAGGAGGAAATGCTATCGTAGAAGCAAGGTACCATACATATTCCTTTAATTCAGCTACTCAGTAATCTGAGTGAAACTCCAAAAGTGAAATAAATCCTTTGCTTCCACAGCCTATTGTTTGCCAGTATTTAATTACATAAAATCCCAAACAGCTCATAAAAACAACCTTCACTCTTAGTTGTAAATCTGAAACATGCACATCACTATCCAAATTTTGTGAGCTAAACTTGGCAGGACTTGACTATTTTATTTCTCAGGGACATTTGGTTTATGCCATAAAAGCCAAAACAAATGTAATTCCATCTGAGAAATTGTGAATTTATATATTTGAAGTAAAATACTATGAAAGACAGTTACTCAGGAAAGAGAGTACCCTGGAAAATAATAATGCAGTAAGAGATCCTTGGAGACTAGTTCACAAGAAACCTAGATAAAACTATGGATTCCTAAATACCATGGGCAC
Organism: Picathartes gymnocephalus; assembly: GCA_013390045.1. Taxonomy (NCBI): domain Eukaryota; kingdom Metazoa; phylum Chordata; class Aves; order Passeriformes; family Picathartidae; genus Picathartes; species Picathartes gymnocephalus. The sequence goes on from WEKY01004895.1 coordinate 68,540, forward strand.
CTTGCAAATCTCCCATCAAAACTGTTTCTTGATAGGAAATTGGGTTTTATTGAAAAGCAATTGGACACAAGACATGTTAAAAGCATTTGCTTTTTCACAGCAAATTTTGCATATTTCTTAAAGAAATTTGGGGAGAAACAAGAATATGGTTGTCTATGAAATTGTGCTCCTCAAGCAGTCAAGCTTTCAGTATTTGAAAATTTTTTCATCTATCAAATTCACCTATTGAAAAAATTTCCAATTACTTATTTAATTATGGACTCTGTAAGTAGGAGTGCCCTACTGAAGGGAGAGGGTTTTTGCATAAATGTCGCTGTGCAGAAGGTGTTCTTCAATCCTGCTCTACAGCTGCTGTAATCTTCATTGGTCCATTAGCTTCTGCAAGGATCCATTGGTATAATATACAGTTTTGGAAAGAGCAACATCAGAAAGTTCATGTCAGTACCTCACTGATTAACTTCATTTATATAATGAGCATGTTCAATTTGGCTAACCAAAGCAAAAACACAAAAACAAAGGTGAAAGTGGCTTTACTGTCTCGTGCAATCAAAGTGTAGAGAGACACAACTTGTGTGCTTTTATGAAATCGTAGGTTTTTGTGAGCCAGCATTAGTCTGGAGACAATGGACT
>WEKY01004896.1:8761-22574 GCA_013390045.1 Picathartes gymnocephalus
CCCCGACAGAACAGTAAACATAGATGGGCCTTTTCTTTAGGCCTAGGTATAGCCTTTGTTTTCTTAAGTACTCAGTGATTAAGGCTATTTAGCAACTGAATGGAAAAAAATTCTATACTGTTAAAAGGAAACAAAAGGAAAGACAACCCAACCCCCAACATATGGCCTCTTCATTGGATGGAAAAGGCTTTTCAATTTAACCTTGAGCTATTTCCCTTTACAAAGAAATTGCATAAAAGCAACAATGAAAAATTTTAATCTCCTTATGGGATAATAGAAGAGAGATCATCTGGAGTTTATAAAGCATCATAGTTAATGGATTCATTTTAATAATGACAGGTTTATCCGCTCCCATTGGCAAATCTTGATTTTTTTTTTTTTTTTTTTTTTTTTTTTTTGAGTGCATGCATGCGGATTACACATCTTAAAGCACAGAAGGAACTGTCATACCAAGAATAATACCAGCACTCTCCTGTCTCTCCTTTGGCAGCTGACGTGGGAAGCCCCAGCATTCTCCCTCACACTTGGGTCCATCATTTGGACACTCTCTGGCCAGCTTTTCTCTAGATTCTAATGTTTATGCTGCACCTGATTCATACTCCAACCTTTGGTGAAGCTTCTTTTCACTACAGCTCTGATTCTTAGCTCACCAATTGTTTATGAGCAGTTGATTACCTGTGCCCAAATTGCAGATGTTTTGATTAGGTACAAGAAATGCATCACACCTGTGATCTTTCTTTTGGGGTAGTTTCTCTGATGTCAGCAGAAGCTCTCCCCGTCTGTAGCAGCACTAGACCTGAATTAAGCTCAGTTTAGATCTTTCCTGATCACAGAACTTAAGCAAAGCTTCCTAAAATCAGTGCAATCTTAGTGCTCACGACTGTCAGCCTTGGGCTGCAAGGGTTTCTCAGCCATTTGGGAGAAAACAGGGAGAACAGAGATGCCAATTCCTGCACGGGGAGTGTGAGGGAACAGGCTTGTTTTTCTGCATGACCTTTCATAGGTTCTTGTTCAGTAGCCCGTGGATCCTGGGCTGAAAACCAGGGTAGATCCTGGGCTGAAAATCATGGTATTAAACCTTTAATTATGTGTCACAGAGCCAGGCTCTGGATGTGGAAGCTCACAGCTCTGAACTGGCTTTGCTCAGGGCTGTCAATGTCATTATGGATGCAGTTTTTTTGCAGCGTGTTTTACAGTTCTTTAGTCTTTCCTCTCTGCAAACAAGCTTTTCTTGCCACCTTTGATTTCTGTAACAGCCACTGGTTGATTTAAGAAGGGCTGTATCTCTGAGGACAGCTTCAGCTGCCATTCTCCTTAAACCCTCTTGGGACACAGTCTTAGTTCACCATTGCCAGGGACAAACAGAATTCTTATGGCGTTTATGAAGCTGAGAAAAAGGTAAAATCATCATTGCTAGTCTACAAACAAGAGTTAAATACCTATCATCAAATGTAAAGAGGAGTAAATATGGTATAAATTATTCTAATACGTTTGCACAAAAAAGAGCAATTAAACTAATGCAGTTTGACTTCTTTTCAATTAATAATGTATCCAATCATTTTTACATTGTTTGAAAAGACTATGTGCAGATAATATTGTCTTATGGCCTATTTTTTTTCATGCAATTAGTTGCATACATTTTCTGACAGGCTAATTTATGAGCAATTGCTTTAAAAGCAGAACTATTTTGCATTTAATTATGTTGGGTTGTAATCCATCTGTTGACAAATTTGTGTGTTTTGCTATTTATTTGTTAATGCGTTCCACCACTCCAGCATGATCAGTCATACAAGTTGAATATTTTGTTGATTATATAAATACCATAGGGTAATTAAGGGCCAGATGTATGGCTGGTGGGAAGGACTAGTTGTGGTATTTCTTCCCCCCTCCAGTCGAACTTTTTATTACTGCTCTGTGGAGAGTGAACAAAACTATGATTAAAGCTGGAATGCTGTGGCTGCTGTTTCTCAACAGCTGGAGCAGGGGAAGGAGGGGAGAAGCAAATCTATGGATGAGACCCTTGGGTTCTTTGTGCCCAGGGCCTGCTGGCAGTTGGCTTGTGCAGAATTTATCTCAAATACCTCGTGTTCACCAGCAAACTGATACTCTTGGAGTGGGAAGCAGAGGGCAACCTGGGAGATGAGGCCAAGCTTCCTGGATTTGCTGTTTTCACTGCTGTGAGGAGGAGGAGAGCTGGGTGGGAGGGTCCTTCAGGGGATGGCAGGTGCTTGGACATGGAGAGCAGGAACACTTTGTTTCAGTCAGGTTTTTTACTTAATTGACCCACTGAACTGTGGGAGCCGTTGGGAGAATGTTTTTTCTCTTGGCAGTTACTGCTTGGACTTACTGAAGAGTGTTGCTGTTTGGGTGTAAGAAATGTAGGTTTTTTTTCTAGTACCCTTGAGACAAAAAAGAGGTATTGAGCTGAGGGGTTTCGAGATGGGTGTGGTACTTGGCTTTTGCATCGTCCTTGGGGGTAAAAACAGGAAGGCTCAGAAGACCGGGCATGGAATGGTGGCCAGAGGCAGAGGAGCTTGCTTGCTTTGGCTCCTTTAGTGGGCTGTTCTCTCAAGACCAGCTGAGTTCCAGTTGCACCCACAAAAATGACTGCAGTGATGGATAAATCTTAAGACAAAGTCTTGGGAAAGTCAGCTATACCTGGACACCCCAGCACCATCAGAGCACAGGGGTACAAGGGACAAAGTCTTCTTGTAGCCACAGCCGAGGTGTGCAGTGTGGGATCCCCTCCACAGCTGATGCCTTAAGTTTTAAGTTGTTTCTGTTCTACTTTAGTGTGCAGCTCTCAGCTTCATATGAAGTGTTACTGAGTTCTCCTCACAGGGCAGTCAGACACAACAGTTCTCTCCAGCTCAACATTCAAGGACAATCCTTCCCAACCTCAGGCCCAAAAGCATCAACAATGTAAAAAAGAGGAGGGCAAGCAAGGAGGATGGAACTTCTTCATTCCCAGTTATTAATTGGACAGTGAAGCTCAATATGCAAATGGAGCAGAACTTCTCAAAGTGTGAAACCCCGTGCCCAGGCCCCTTTTCTGTGCCCATCTTGAGGCCCATCCTGGCAGGGCTGCAGCCGGGCTCTTGCATTGCCAGGCTGTGGCCTTGGAAGGCCTTGCAATAAATCCCTACTTTATTCTTCTCATCTTGTCTGGCCTCTGCTCCAGCTCACGCTGATCAGGCATCACAGGCAGAGCATTGTCGCCCTTTGCTATTTTGTCTAACACACCACCCTGAGAAACCCCTCTGGTTTGCAGGAGAATTGGTGCTGGGCTGGACTGTCCAGGGAAGTGGAGGGCAGCAAAACCCAGCCCTTGATAACATAGGCTGTTTAATTCAAGATCCAAAAACCTTCTAGAGAGAGCCAAGCAAAAGCTTGATGCCTTATGTGTCCAAGTGAGGGCCTCAGTGGTGGCAGGGGCAGTACAGATGTGCTCCAGCTGCTCATTTGCACTGCTGTGAGAGCACAACAGGCTAGGGAAGCTTTCCACAATAAAGGTTGCTCTAAGGCTTGTGCAGGTGGGTGTTTGTGCGCTGGGTTCTTCTGCACTTAGCTGAGGTTGAGGTACACATCAGCTTTCTCAGCCTCTGAGTGGGTATGAATTGAGTCTTGTACTTACTCCATTTTTAGCCAAACAGTTTCTGACTTTGGATTAAAGACAAAGGTCAAATTAGAATTCTCTTTGCATGCTCTGTAGATTGGATTTCTGATTTGTTTCTTTGTGGTTTTAAAGAACGGAATTTCTATTTCTCCTAAGTATTAACAGCTGGCAACTGTACAGATCATAAGAGTTCAGGCATCTATAAAAATATCAGTTCCTTCTGAAGAGCTTTAAAGCATAAATTATAGTTAGATAATATCCTCAGATGACAATATCAGTCTGTGAAAAAGGATTTTCTTTCCCCACCTCCTTCTGCATTTAATCTAGAAATTAAAGACGATAGAGATTGCAATTATCAAAGATGCCACATAATATTCCCTCTTGGGGGTTTCACCTAGAAGTTTTAGTCTCTGCCCAGTGTATGTTGGGAAGCTCAGTTTGATGTTAAAATGTTTTTGTAGAGCTGTCTAACAGTCCGCATAAACCATGATGAAAACAGAGCTTAAAGGAATGGGTGGACCCTTCGTGAGAGTCAGACAAATAAATTACATGCTTTTTACTCTCCCAAGCACAGATGACTGGAATTGTAACTGACTGAATAAGTTGCAGTGATTAATTTGAAGAGATTTTCAAGGTTTTCAGTGTTCTCTGAGAATCTGTACATTTAACCATAAATATGGTTTATTTAAACATATTTCAGTGCAATTATTTGGTCTTGAGACTGCTAGCAGGCAATTGTCATTTGAAATCCTCCATATATAGACAAATTCCATGAATTCTGGGTTGTTTTTGCCTTAGATAATAGGGAGTTTCATGAAAATAATTTTATTGCTCAAATTGCAAGTCACGTATTTGATGATAATGTTTGCCATTCTTGCCATTTTGGCTGACCATATCAGACAGTCAGGGATAGGAGATGGTATCACACAGTCCATATAAGTAGCAGGCTGAAATGTGGATTTTGCAGTTGGATCTATTTATTATAGCTATTTTTATGGTAGTGGATCCTTGTTAGTGTTGTGAACAGGGCAGATGACTGTGTGGGTGTTCCAGGCAACTGGCATCCTTGAAGGCTTCCCTGTACCTACCTCAAATCATGCTTTTTCTGCCCCTGTCTTCCTATATTCTCTCTAGGAGCAATTTTCTCATTGCAGTTAATAAAGATTTTGGGGGTTGCCTTGTCCTGTAAGCTGAGATGATTATAAGGAAGAGCAAGGTGAGGATTGTAAGAGAACATGAACCCCACCCTGTGCTTCTGAGGAAAGAAAAGTCACTGCTGAGCAGGAGCTGATACCTTGGATTTTAACTTTGATATTTCCCAAACCCTGCAGTGCTCAGGGTGTGACTCTGCAGGGTTTTGCAGCCTGTGAGCTGCTGTTCTCTCATGTTCACATTGACACAACAAAGCCTCTCCAAGGCTGCTCTCCCAGGACACCCAGACTGTCCTGGGCCCAAAATGTGCAACCCAACATCTTGAGAAGGGGGAGGGTAAGCTGGGGAAATGACATCATTAGCTAAAGTTTGAATTGGGGAATTGATGCTGAGATGCAAATGGCCCAAAGCTCTAAAGGTGTGAAGAACTCGTGACTCGGGGTCCATCTTGGGCTCCATTGTGAGAGCAGGGGGTGCCTTTGGAGGCCTTTCCAATAAATCTCCACCTTTATTCCCTTCCTCCTGTCTGGTCTCTGTTTCTAGGGAGCCACTTCAGGCATCAGAGCCATGGGGAAAAAACAGCAACCTGCTCATGGCCCTGTGCTCTCTGGGTTTGTTTGGGATCAAGAGCTAAACCAGTGTACTGTGAAGGGCAGGGCAAGGGGAAAGCACCCCAGAGGGAGCAGCTCAGGAATTCAGGACCTGGGCCCATGTCCATGCTCCTGCTCTGCCAGCTGGCCGGGTAGAACATCTCAAGTATTTAACACATTGCAAAATCATGCTGCACATCCAGTTTCAGAACTGAAGATAAGCAATCCTCTCCTGAGATCTCTCTGCTGGTTTCCCAGCTGAAGAGGCCCAGAGCGAGTTTGTGGAACTGGAAGTAGGGGAATTCTGAAGCGTGATGAGACTCATCTGAAACTTAATCACTGTTGGCCCTGATTTTACACTCAAAATCCAAATAGCTGCAAATATAAGTGTGGGAAACAGCAGTGATTCTATCCCACGTCTTTCATCATGAGATCCTAGTGCCCCCCAGAGTCTGACTTATAAAATCTCTGAGACCAATGGGCTCTCTGCTGAAACAGATGGAAACATTTCAAGGCATGGAGCTTGGACTTCCCCATTTGTCCTGGTTGCTGTCCAAAGTAATCCAGTTCAAATGACCAAGGCACGGATATTGCAAATTCCTCCAAAGTTGGAAAAAGAACTCATTGGCCAAATGAGGGCAGGAATTAATTAGTGAGGAGCAAAGGTGTGCATCTGCAGATGTGTGGGTTGTGAGGAAGTGAATGCATTCTGACTGCCTTGCCATCTGCTACAGCAGCACATTTACCATCAGCTTTAGACATCTGACTGGAGTTCTGTTTGGTGAAGATGATGATGTCCCCTCTGGGGTCCGTGGAGGGATGAGCACTACCTGGGAGTTGCTTGGGTCACAGAAGTTAGGTGACACAAATAACTTCTTCATTTATTTTTATGATTCTTCATCTGACAGCACTCTTGGGCATGTGTCGTGACTCTTGGGGTGTCCTGTGCAGGGCCAGGAGTTGGACTCTGTGAGCCTCGTGGGTTCCTCCCAACTCAGCAGGTTCTGTGATTGCTCCTTTGCCTCCCTGAAGCCTGAGGCTGCATTCCCATGCATTTTCTTCCCCTCAGTTGCTGTGGCACTCCCTGCCCAGCAGCTCCAGAAGCAGGAAGGTAGCCTGCTGCTGCTCAGAGTGTTTATTTATGAGCATACTGATACTTCCTCTGCTGTGTCCTGCTAACTTTCTCATTATACTTTATAGCAAACATTAATGTCTAGGAAAAAAACCCAGATTTTTATCTGCTCCCAAGATAGAACATAAAACAAACATCTAAGGCTCTGTAATGCCAAGACGTTTTTAGGAGGCTTTTCAGAACAGGTACTTGACTTCAATCATTCCAAATCTATTTTGTAATTACAAAGCCATTTTATGTTCCTTTGAAACCAATTCTAAAGCCATTTCACAACCATACTGAATATATCCCATGTATAGAATTTAGACATTTATTTCAGTTCTGTCTCTTTTTTTTTTTTTTTTTTCTTTTCTGCTGTACAGTAGAAAAAGGGGTCTTTGCAGAGCTTGGGTGCTCTTGACCATTTCACTATGACCTCTGTGAAAGGCTGCCCGTTCATCTGGGCAGTGTTAGTCCAGAAAAAAAGGAAAAGGAAACTCACATAATGTAAAGTTTTAAAGTCAAATGGAGTCATTAAGGTTTAGTTTCAACTGTGGCACATGTCATACTGCTTCCCTGAGGATTCCTCTGTCAAGGGGAGCAGCAGAGATTGACCAGACCACAGAGTTTTTGAGTGGCTCTGAGGTTTCCTCTGCTGGCTGTGGGGCAGGGCAGGCTGGTTCACTGCTGAGGAGGAGACAGGTCTGTTCTCTCACCAGATGGTGATAACAGTAAAGACAGCTTTCAGAGCCCCTGCACAGCCCACCAACTTCAGGGGCACAGGGAGCTTTAGATCAGCACGTTTGCCTTTTATTATATTGCCTTCTCCTTGACAATGCTGTGAGGAGCACCACGAGATTTATAAAACCTTTCATTGTTCAGCTATATGTAACCCTGATAATAAGTATGTGTTCTTAGACTACAAAATAGCATTGGCAAGCAGGGGTCATCAACAGCTGATCTCAGACAAACCACAGCTTTATTTAGGAGAAATGTTAAAGCACAAATTCCTTGTCCATATGCAGGGCCAGAAGCTGAATTATGTGCATTTAGAAAGCAATTTACTCATAGCGTACATAATGCTAAAGAGGAAAAGCACAAAGCAGAGGGGAAGGTGGAGATCTGCTTCTGCACTTATGAGCATGTTCAGTGTGGGAGCACATGCACTGAGTCAAAATAATATGCAATGAATTATCAACTGTTATTATGTAAAGTGGTTGGAAGTAAAACCCACATTACACAAAAAGTGATGTGATGCTGCTACAGCAATCACTCTGAAAGCAGAAGAGGTTCTAAACCAATGTGATCTGGTTCTGGTTTGAAATTGGAGGAATTGGTATGCCCTGAGCATCTTTCTTGGCCTACAAGGAAATGAGCAGGATTCCTGCTCCCTGTGTTTATGGGAAAAGCAGCTGCAGAGCTGTTCTGTCACCCCAGTCTCAGCAATACTGCCTTGCATGTTATTAATTCTCAAGACTGCTCTCGCAGAGATTCAGCCTTTAAGATGTGGTTATTGTGCTTTTCACGAGTGAATGGAAAAAACCACCAAGGTTAGCTATATCTCTTCTTGGAGAATTCCCTAGCAGAAGGAAGCACTCAGTGATGCCCCTGTCTGTGAATGTGGGCTGACAGATCAATGCATTTTCAGGGCTTTGTTACCCTGCCAAGAGTTTATTTGTAACAGATTTTGAGGCCAGACCACATCTTCCCTTCTGGCCAAGGAGATGTTAATTAGATTAACACGACCACAGTGTCTTGCAAAGTTTCTGAATTATCACTCTGTGCAGGGAGGGAGGGAGGGACTTGTTGATTATGGGGCTTTTCCCCAGTTCAGGAGGACTTTTTGTGCCAGGAGACACAAATGGCACAAAAATTTAAGCCATTTACCTCCTGCATGAGAGGCATGCAAAGTGTCAAGGTGAATTATTGATGGCTGATAAATGGATTTTTTCATTTGTACAACAAATCTGTTCCCTGGGGTTTTTGGTTTCTTTCACAGCAAAAGAAGGTACGATTTTGCTGATGATTTCTTCTACTGACACAACTAATTACTTAATCAAGGGCTTCTGCCTTCTGTTTAGAGATAGCAGAGATATTAAGAGATTGCATTAATGCCCTTAGAAACACAGCAAGACTTGAGAAAACTATAAAGATATATTTAGTGGCAAAAATTATGCCATGATAATTTGTCAATTACAGTGCTCTATCAGATAACAAATGCTCAAGATGAAATCTGCTCCAGCTGGGGAAGGATCCATTTTCTGTGCTATCAGATGTGTCTGGAATGAAAATGCCTTTACTTAACTTTTTTTTTTTCCATGTTTGCTTTATTTGTAGGGTTTTTATTACATTTAGCATCAAGGTGGTTTTGTGCAGGGGCAGCAGATGGGTGATAGGTTTTACCAGCATAGCATAGGCAAAATTGATGTTTTCTGGATCAGTAAAGGACACCAAGGAAAATGCTAAGAATTAAACCTTCAGTACTGGTTCAGAAAGGGGTGGAATAACTTAGGTTGCCTGGTCCACCTGCCCCCTGAGAGCAGCACTAAATCCTGTTAAGAGAATAAACAACCATATTAGAATGTAATTTATAATCCCCTCAGTGTTTCATTTCCATGTCACTTCTGTGTACTTTAATTTTCTTTTCAGTTGAGGAAAACTGCACGTGAAGACATTATAAATTTTTCCTGTGATTCAGAGACTGGAAATTTTTCATAGTTGTTACTGTTTCAGGAAAAAAAGAGCATCTGTCTTTGACAGGAGGCTATTTGCCTATCTCACAACACACAGGCTTAATAACATTTTACTCCTTCCTGCACCTTAGTATTGGAGTCTTAATTTCTTGCATAACTGCACCTTTGACACCTGGCCATTGTTCATGTCCACAGGATGGAGAGTCCCACTCCTTCCCTAATAAATTTGTGACATGCAGGCTGTCCCTCAGGTGGGACCCACAGGAACAAGGGGTGGCCTCTCTTTTCAGGCATGCACAGAGACCAGGCCACCAAATCTCACAGGCACCTCTTATCAATGAAACACTTCCTCTGCTATCTATAATCTGTGTATTAATATATTGATTGGCTTTGTTATAATTTCTGTCATTTCACCGTCTCTTAGTAGTTAGCAGAACAAAGTAAAAGGTTTTTTAGTTAAAACCTCGCACTCTAGGAAAGCCTTTTCAAGAAGGACTAATGAAAATTACAGCTATTTATCCACCAAAGCTATGAAATGATACATTATGATTCCCAAAATGCTGGGTTACTGTACTGTGACAAAGGGAACAGTTTCTGAAGTACCCTTGGGAGAGAGCCAGTGTGCAAAAAGGAAGATAATACTGAAGACTTTTTTTCAACCACTTGGTTGCCACTAGAAGGAGATACAACTGAAGTTTGTGTTTCTGAAATACCTGTCAGGTGAGGGGGGGTTAGAAGCTGGTAAAGCAGGGAATGCTTACAGGCTGCTGTGTGTGACGTGGGAGGAGGAATAAATGCAGTTTGCATCCCTGGATGGTTCTGGAGTGCTCTTCTTGGGCTGAATAAGTCAATGAATTCTTGAGGTCTTGTAATTCAGCTCTGCTGCAAATCCAAAACTGATGCATGCAGTGAGCCCTTTCAGCTGCTTCACCAAATTGTCTGTAGAGAGCAAGGTGATGTCTTGTAGTTTATCTAACAAATTCAAATCTATCAAAATCTATGTGCTTTTACACCACCTGGGGCTAAAATCGGTGCAGCTGAAATCAAGAAGCTCTTTCTCATTATTTTGAGATCTTAGACTTTGTGAGGATGCAGAGAGGGACCCCATTCTGTCTAGTCCAGTCCAGCCTCAGTTATCCTAATCTGCTCTGCTTTGCGGTTGAGACTGGCTCCTTGTCCTCAAGGCACTTCCCAACTTTCCCTCGTGTGATGAGACGTTCAGAGTTGCAGCCAGGCAGTTAAATTACATGAAGTGCTTGGTGCCAGTTTTGGCTGCTGTTTCCCGATGATTTTTGATGTGCGTGGCATGTTTTTATGAATTGCCTCTGAGCACAGTGCTGAACTGGCCACCTGTACTCTCCTGAGCCATTACCACTGGTTTTAGCACAGGTTAGTGGGCTTGGGCAGCTCATGTTATTCAGCCTGTGTTTTGTTGCAAAGGTGATCATCAAAATTAGTAAAGGAGCAGTCTGTGAACAAACATGATGATGATGATATCACCACTCTGAACTTGTGTTTGCATTTGTCACACTTTTCAACTCTTACCTCTCAAAAAGCCCACCAAATGCTTCAAGTGGAAGCAGCTGATGAGCTCTGACTCCTGCTCACCTTTCATTTTCTGGTCTGATTGTTTCCTGCTGCCACCACTGCTCCCCCCTGCAGAAGTGGATTGAGAGCCTGCTGAGGTGCAGAGATTTTCTGACCGTGTCTGGTGCTCCCCCTGGGCGAGTCACACTAAAAGCAATATTAAGAAACAGTGATCTTGGGATTACAGTGGTTTAAGGAACATGAAGCGGTACCCTCCACTAGCCTCTGCAGAGGACTTTTAGGCAAACTTTTCAGTGAGATGTTAGAGGACATCAGTGCCAAGGTGGACTTGGAGGCAGAAACCTGCAAGTACACATCAGGAGATTTCTGACCCAGGGCCCTTTGTTCCACCCCTACAAAGCCCAGTAGCTGGAAATCATAGGGAAATGAAAGGGAAACAAGGAGAGAAGTTAGCGATTTATTTAGAAATTAAATAAATGCTCCAGTGAGTTCAGATCAAGATAAGCTGGACAATGCACTGTAGTTTGATCACAAATGGATAGGTCTGATGCAGAGGTGACATGGGGCAGTTCTTTGTCTTTTGTGTAGTCTGTCAGAGGAGCAGCCTCTCTGACCTAAAGAAATGTTCCTTCTCCTTCACCCTGTGGATCTGGGAAGCATTTAACCAGAAAAGGACAGGAAAAAAAGCCTGGGAACAAGGTCTGTGATAAGTGAGATCTCCTTTCCCTACCTTTCACCTGCAGGTAACTTTGTTGATTAGTGACTCTGACAGGTGGCCTGGGGTTTTTTCTTAGCAATGAAGAAAAAAAACGTAGAGCATCAGTTGCTGATTATGCCTGTTGTGCAGAGTTTTGAAATAAAACCAATGGTATGTGTCTGAACCTGCCTGATAAGAAGCTATTTTAAAAAAGTAATAATGTCTTTGTCACAGCAATGAGGTGATAAATTATATGTTAAATGGCAAAGCACAGCACTGCATATTTTATACTCTGTAATGACTTAAGAGTTCATCATGATAAATTTTATTAAAATAAGCACCAAAGGAATTAAATGTGATGCTCTGCTACCTGTGCTGAGATCTCTTCAACTCACTTAATCCTTGCTGCTTTGCCTTTTGTGGAGTCACTGTTCAATATCCCTTTTAAAGAATGTGAAAATGCAAAAAAAAAAAATGTAAAACCTTTTATGATGAAGGGCTGCACAGTTAACAAATGGACAAGGAGAGTTGCCTTGAAGCTTTCCCACTGCCTGTAAAGAATGGAGTTTAGGTATTACACAGGTGGCATTATATTTAAATGTCGTATCTGGGCTTTGTTTCCCCTTTAATATAAATGTCAGTGGCATTTTGTTGCGAAGTCTTTTTGTTTCACCTTCCACTTTGATAAACTCAGACTGACTGTTTCTTGCTATCTACCTTTGTACATTCATAACTCTGTTGACCAAAGCTCTGTATCAGTTTTTTTCCAGAAGCCATAAATTAAATGAAAATGGTGGACCAGGCATATTCCGGACCAGGCATATTCCAGACCAGCAACAGTGGACAAGTGTTGTAGTGACAGGGAGAATAAAATACCATTAGTCCCCCCAGTCATCATCAAGGCAGGGGAGCTTCATTAGCACTTGGACCACTGGTTGATTATATGAAAAGAAAAGGGTTTTCCTTGTTGAGGAGGGAAAGTAGAACCAGTAGCATTCCTGTCTGGAGTGGGTGATGGAATACCAGGGAGAAGAAATAATCAGAACCTCCTGAACACTACCCCACTCTACTCTTGGGTCAGACAGCTCTTAGAAAGCTGCACAAGCTTTGAAGAGAAGCACGATGGTGTCAGAGTGTGGCGTTTGGTACCTGAGTTATCCGTGCTGCAGAACAGCTGGCAGGGGCTGCTGGAACAGCACTGCAGGGAGGAATCCCTCCATCCATCCTCAGTGCACTGCTCCTGTCCTTGCTTTCCAAGAGAATTCAGGACCCTCAGACCTCCAGATGCTTTTCCAGCTGCCATTCGTGCAGAACAGCACCCTGCTGGGATGGCAGGAGGGGGCTGTTGGCAGTGTTGGTCTCACTTGGGTCGGGAGGCTGGAGAAAATGGCACGGGAATTATCCCCATCTGCTGTCACTGTCCTTAGCACGGGGGGCTGGGATGGGAACACCTTTGGTCTCATTCAGTAATGCCTTTTTTACCCTGTTGGCCCTCCTGAGCTGGAATTATCCCTTTCATTTATATATTTCTGGTACTTTAACAAACAGAATTCCCATTTCCTACGTGGGTTTTCCCCACACAAAAATCTAATTTTTGCACTTAATGCAAACAGATTTCACTAATCTGAAATAGCAACAACTTCCTTTCTGAAGAAGCAAGGTAAATATTGGTAAAGCCTGTGCTTACCATAGAGATTATTTCTGCCCTACCCTGCTAATGCCAACTATTTAACTTCCAAAAAAAACCCCTCTATGGTTCCCTGTCATTTATGTCATATCTAAATGATACCAAAGCAGCCAAGAGTTCTCCTATCTCATCATTCTTTGAATAGTTGACTACTAGCACTTGAAAATTGAAATATATTTCTGTAAAACCTTTTCAAGCTGTCTGTAATGATGTGTAAACTGAGATGTAATGTTTTAAGGATTTGCATGAAAAGCCACTGTGTTCATGGTACATTGTCCCTGAGTTACAAGGCTTTTATAGCAGGTTTTCAGTGCATTCAGATACTTAACGGTGTTCAACTGAATTCTGGCAGAACTTTTTTGGATATGTTAAATCTCTGCTTTTTCACGTGTTGCATCTGTAACTCCTGACTCTTTGGACATGTTCAATCTCTGCTTTTTCACGTGTTGCATCCGTAACTCCTGACTCTTTGGACATGTTCAATCTCTGCTTTTTCATGTGTTGCATCTGTAACTCCTGACTTTTTGGACATGTTCAATCTCTGCTTTTTCACCTGTTGTATCCGTAACTCCTGAGAAGCAGCTCTTTAATGCCTGTGCAGCTGCTCCTGCTGCCCTGGGTCAGGAGCAGAGTGGTCCTGACTGGCACCTTCATTCTGCCACCCTGGGCCAAGGGCACCTGCTGTGCTCAGCACTCCTGATGCCTTTTTGGGCTACCTA